>JBAMCF010001219.1:600000-857845 GCA_037075285.1 Drosophila lutescens | reverse complement strand
CAGCCAGAGTGTCTCAACAAAAATCCATCGCATATGTTGGCCAAAGATCGGAGTTCCGAAGAGCTTATAAGGCCCATGTAATCCCAAAGATGTGAAATTGTATTTCCTGTGAGAAACTCTGAATAAATAAAAAGCGGCATAAACCAGAAAAAAATCCAACTTTAAATATTTTTATAATTATTATTCAAAAATGGTCACTCCTATATTTCCCTACTATTTAATTATTTATTTTTCTAATAATTATAATGTATTATTAATATTAATTATCGTGTAAATTAAAGGCCTAGTTCTTATATGTAGAACTTTTCCTTCTGCGACCTTCGCTTGATTTATTTTTGTGACTTTCACGAGTTTAACAATTTTAAAGAATTGGACGTTTGTAACTTTTTGCAGTATTTTTCGGAATTTACAATATGCACGTCAGAGTGCAGAGGTCGTTAAGACAAAAACGACAGCCAAACCAGAAGGTAAAGCTTACTTTTAACACTTTTTTACCGAGTGTTTTGAGGTGATAACTAAGGTCGTGACAACTGAAGTAATGCAAACGCTTAAAGATCGCCGAGCGGAGTAATTGACACAATTTACATGGGAAGCGCTGCGATCTGACCTTCAGAAAGCCCACCAAACTGTGCCTTAAATGGCAAATGAAGGGCTGCCCGGCTCTTTTGAAACACTGTTGGATTACCTAAAATGACCAAAATACTCGTAGCTAGACAAGTGAACGACCCTGGGGCGCCTCTGCCTCTCATCTTTTTTCTCTTTTAATTTTTTGACCAGAGCTTGTCACTTAGTTGAACATTTTATCAGCCAGCCGTGTTGAGATACAAATTGACAAGCTGAGATACACTGGAAGTGAGCTGAAAATGATTGCAGCGAAGGCAAAGTGGAAACCCGATACGCCTTCCAAGCTGAAATGCAGCGGCCATGTGAATTCGAGATCGGGGGGTTTCGGCCACTCGAGCAACATTTTGTGGCAGCCAAGTGCAAAGGCGGTGTCAATTCGCATTGCGATGGATTCCAATCACACGCATATCACTTGCCACTCGAATCGTATAAATAAACGCATAAATATCGCAGCCCGGCGATTTAAGTGACAAATTGGGCAAATCAATCAGTTATTGGGAATATAGTGCACTTTAAAATAAGATTTTATTAATCGCGAACGAATATTACTAAATATGAAATATATTTATTTTTAGAGAATAATAAAATATTATTAATTACTGATTCATTTGAATTAATTTTTGAATATCAAGCTAAATTCCAATATATAAGAATTATTAAATCATCAAATTTCTTAATAATCATATTTCTGAATCATATAAACATTCAGAGATGTCGTTAAAAAACATTTCAACGAAATTTCCAAAAATTTTAGAAATAAAATTCCTGTTTAATTCATCATTGTTCATTGCCGATCTGCACTGAATTGTTGCTCATCAAAAATTTCTTAATTGCGTAAAATTTCACACTTTTCCGATCAAGATAATTCGTAGAGATTAGACAATTTCGTTCGCATACGCTTTTCTCCTGGAAAAGTGTTGCCAGCATCAATCAAGGCAATTTCCAATGCGCTCGAAGCTCTCCCAAATGCATAAATCATCAGATTGAAAGATCCCAAACTTGGCTTAGATCTAAAACAGCCAAATACCAAAACGAAAAAATGTGTAGCCCACATAAGGCCATAAATCTCAAGATTCATTAGGTGCAACTGAAAATTGAACTGAAAGCGGCTTCAGGTTCTCCCATGTGTTTTTGGCGCGATTTTAGTACACAGAAAACAAAATCATTTCATGAGAAATATACTAAAATATTATAAATAATTTAAAATTCCTTATATATCAGAACCAATTTACAAAAATTTCAAATGGATTTTATTTTAACTGTGGTTTAATGCTTGGAATATTGATCATAATAATACAATAAAGTGTAAGTTTTGTTCTGTGTTTCCGCACCCACCTCCCTTCTCCTTGCGGACAAACATTGTGCGACCTTCAAATGCTCCACAAACACATACACATACACATTTGGGGGAGAGAAATCACGCCACTCTTGGAAATTGGCAAACATGGAAGCGGAGTTGCCAATCTTCTTGGCTACATGTTGCCAACCCGGCTTGATGAAAACTTGGCCCAGCGGATGAACACGCACCGTCAGCTGAGTTCATTTGACTTGAGATGTGTTAACCCATTGGCGACAACTGGGCGATCACTTGCTTTATTGATAAAATTGGCTAGGAAATTGGAAAACGTATTGGTTCTTAACAAATTGTTTCCCAATAAAATAATTTTTAGTATTGGAAAAATGTATACTCAAAATATATAAGTTTCAAACAATTTTAATTTAATACAATTGCATACAACTTATACAAATTTTACAAATTTCTTATCCTTACAGATTTTATTTTATTTAATTTTTTGCAAAAGGTGCGAAATGGGTTAAGTTAAGTTGGGTTTACCTGGAGGCAAAGGCAACTCCATGGCGATCGGTAACATGTTTTATGCATCCGCAACAAATTTATATACACACATATAGCGGTGTATATAAGCCACTTGTATGTCAAAGAAAAAATAGCAACAACAGCGAAATACTTTTAAAGGTAACCGATCAGAAAACAACAAAAAGAAAAATAATGGCGAAGGTCGTTCAAAGGCAATGCAAACTTGATGTTTTCTTTTTTTTTGGGGTATTGTTTTTTTGTTTTCTTGTTTTATTTTACGTTACTTTTTCAGTTCTCAGATGCTTTTTTTTGTATTTTCGAAAGACGAGGAGAGTTGTTTTTTGTGGGGTATCCTTGTGTTTGCTGATGCGTTTGATAAAAACTTTTGAAACAAGAAGAGATCTGCGAGTTTAAATTTATAAAATCGTAGTGATTGTTTTTTTACTTCTGGATCATACGTAAAATATTTTTCTGAAGTATCATACATTATTTTATTCCAAGAGAGCATTAAGACTTCGATCTTATCGCCCCTTAATTGCTTTGAAATTTTGTACGAAATTTACTTACGGTAGTTGGGTGCTGAGATTTATTTACGAAACTGAGCGACGTTGATAAGACCGCCGCCTAATTGCTCCTGTACCGGACGTCAACGCAGTTTTCGATTTTCAAAACCATTTTTTTTTTTGCTTTTTTGGCTGGTGATTTTGGTTTGTTCCCATCATAAAGTTGTCGACTGGTTTCCTTTTTTTGGCATCGACGACAACGACGAACCGTTTCTGTCAGTCGGTTGAGGCGAGGCTGGGATTTTCTTTTAGCCATTTTGTGTAATTTATTTTTTGATTTCATTTTATTAACATTTCATTTGGGTAGTAGTTTGGCGGCTCGTTTTTTCCCGAGGAATGTGGGTCAGCTGCGACACTTGGCTGACCACGGATGCGACCGAATTGGGCCTGGGATCGGATCGGGGCACCTGGGACTGGATCGGTGACTAAAGCTTACACGGTTAATGCCTGGACTTCGGACACGTATGCCCGATGGTGGCTGCCGGTTTTGTGGTCCACCAACTTGGATAAGAGGTGTCAGTTATCGCTGGGGAATATGAAATAAGTCGACCACGCTGGAACTTTCTGTCCTGCATTTATTTCAGATCGAAATTACAGACTGTTGACGGCTGATGTATTACGCTAATGGACAGCTTAATGTGCTCGAATCAGACTCTTGGTTTATTAATGAGTTTATCTTGCGGAACCCATAATCATGTGTGCTAAAAAACGGAGAAATTTCGCTGGAAAACAATACCTTTATTAAGATAATTTTGGCTTAACACAGGAATGTGAAAAAATGTAATCCAAGCTGAATTTGATTTAACAATTTATTATATTATATTATATTATTCTTATTTATAATTATCTTTTAGCTTATGCATTTCAATAAAATGTATCTATTTATTATTATAGAAACATACATATCCAATTACAGATCCGTAACCTTAAACCTTAAGATATCTAACCCAAGATCTTTGTGTTAACCCCTGAAAATTTAAATTTAACCCAAACTCGTCAAAGGTTAGTAAAGTTGATTGAGACAACTAACAAATTATCATATCTGTCGGTTAGCCATTAGCTTGAAACGATTTCAGAATAAATAAACCTGATGTTAATTACATAACCATATATGCATGTTAAACTATTCCCGGTTGACATGGCGCCTAGGTTTAGAATTTAGATCTTGTCCCAGACAAGTTATAAGTAAAATCTTTTAATCCGATATGCATCGAAGCTAATTGCCTTGGAAAAGAATTTAGTTATTAACATATCAACGGAAATGGAGGCAAAGTGAATAAGACAATGGAACACGAAGTCAATTTGTAGCCTAATAGTACTTAAAAAAGGAGAAAAATAAAATATGATATAAAAAAATTTAATTTAATTATTTTGAGTATGTTAATTTTTCCTTATTAATATTATTATTATTATTTATTATTTTATATAAGAAAGTATTAATTATTTTCCGCATTTGTTGAGATGTCATGTTGAAATGACTGTCGCTGAATTGATAACCAACTACGTCTACGAGAACAATAGACTCAAGTATCTGCGCTGCGTTCGGAGTTGAAATCTCAATTGGTCTATGTAAAATCTGAACAAATATCGCGAGACAAACGAAAGTCAATTAAGGTTCGATCGCTGAGGCTGGAACACGCCTTCGAGCGTATCCATCTATGTATCTTGGTCGTTGCATAAACACTTTTGCGGCTGGGAGGGCGAAGGTGGGGGCGAATAAAAAATAAAAACTTTCTACAATTATTTTCAATACTATTGAACTTTTCTTCTACTTCACGCTGATTTACGCAACTTTCACGGCAGCCACCAAGCAGCCACAAAAAAAAATGAGAAAAAAAACCTCAGCCAACAAATTTATGGCCACAACGGCAGCAGCCGGCTCGCATCGAACAAAAAATGGAAAAAGACGCTGCTCAATGGCCTGGCCCACGCAACTGCAGTGCAGCGAGAAACAAAAACTAAACCCTTTAGGAAATTTGTACAAAAGCAGCCACGAAAACTGGCGGCGTTTAAAATCGCTGGCCAGGCCAACAGCGAAACTGCAACTGCACCTCCCACTTCGGCTCCATCTTTAACTCAAACTCAAACTCAAACTCCGGCTCGAACCCGAATCCGAATCGAAAACTGCAACACCAACGCAGAGGCCTGAGGTTGGAGTTTATTTTAAAGTCGCTTTTTTTCGGCAAAGCTGTGCGGGCGGCACAGTGGGATCCGTGGCTAATGGAAATGGGGTGAAATTCGAGAGTCAATGGAGCTGTTGATTTACACATTCGAGAGTTCCTGGAAGCCAAGCGCAATTAATAACTAAAACTTATGATTTATGGTTATCAAGTTTCATTTTCAAACTTGTGATTTACAACCATTTTCATTTTAAATATTTTATTTTTGACGAAAACAGTAGGAGGTCTAATTTATAACATTAGATATCTATTTATTGAAATGGAATACAAATTTTAGTTTAAGATAGTTTGGAAACTAAGACATTTTTATCAATTGTATTATACCTGTTTTGATTGTTTTCATTAAGTACTTTCCGCTAAATTAAAAAAATTTTAATTACTCCAAAAATATGTTGGCAAAAATTATTCGCAATGTCTGGCAGCCTAGAAATTCTAGTAAACAGCACTTTACGATTCTGTAACAAGATCATCTAACTTTCAAGCTGGGTTTTCACTTTCATTTATTGCGATGGAATTTGTTTGGCCATTTGGGATCAAATTTCCTATGCAAAGAAACTCGGGCGCATTTCCAGTTCATTGGCCCCACCGTGCAAGGATGATATACAAATATATCTACGTGAATGGATATATATCAGCTGGGATAGGATCGCATCGCAGTGGTTTTATTAATGAGCACAGACGCACGCTTAGCACGAAAAACGCCACCGGAGCGATGTGAAAACTTTTGGATTTCGATTTCGATGCGGAATCGAAGACTAAGACAAAGCCATATAAGCCATATATCCATAGACTAAGTCGAAAAAAGATTAGGCCAGGCTTGAGAGCGATGGGGGCGTCATTGGCGTTGGCAGCACATCGCATATCAAAATGCCACCTCTGCGGTATCATGGCAATCATTATAATGTGAGTGGGATCGTGCCTATATTATAATGGGCATAAATATAAGCTCTCCCGAATATGGGGGCGCTTGGCAAGTGTCGCACGAGCAGAACGTGCCGCCTTGGTTTTCGATTCGAAGATGGAACGTCTTTTTGGCCTCTTTCGATTTATTTTCCGATTTCATAAGGTTTTGATTAATGCCCATGGCCCGACATAGCCCGCCAAGCAGTCCACCTATTTAGCTATTCTCGACCCGCAATCGGTGGAACAATCATTATCGCAAATGTTGCTCACCAGTTGGTAAATGCCATTAATCAAACAGCTTTACATTTTATTTTGGTTCCATTTCGTTACAGCCACCAAAATTGCGGGGAATTCCACGATACAGCCAAATCCGAAACTACAGCAATTTAGTTTTACTAATGAATGAATGAATGGATAGAGAAAGGTGAGTGACAGCATAACGAATGCCTGCAAACTACTGCTTGCCATTGAACTTGGACTGTGAGTGGGAAACCAACTTCCTTATAGGTAGTATCTCATATGAAATATTGACAACTTTAATGTGCGAAATAGTGTCCAGTGGGTTAATTAATACGTTTTTTGGGATGAATTGACTAATTTAGCTGTTTGGTATTCTCAATATCAATTACTTGTATAATTAAATAGAAATATTTACAAATATTTGCAATACACATTTTTAAAGTCACTGTTATGGATAATATTTTATTACTTTACCAGTTGTTATGGTTTAACGAAAACAAGTTCCAGTCTTACAGATTAATACCCTTTCCATATATTCATACTTACAAAGTATTTATTTAAGTTG
Organism: Drosophila lutescens; assembly: GCA_037075285.1. Taxonomy (NCBI): domain Eukaryota; kingdom Metazoa; phylum Arthropoda; class Insecta; order Diptera; family Drosophilidae; genus Drosophila; species Drosophila lutescens. Next base: position 850,954 of record JBAMCF010001219.1, on the reverse strand, counting down.
TTTATAAATAATTGTTTTCCCATGAGCTAATATGAGCTTAATTAATTCTAGAACACGGCTTAGAGACAAACGGCATCCATTAAGTAACGTAAGCAATGCAAATGTGGATTTTCAATTACTGAATTAATTCAATAATCTTATCAGAACTCCTAAAAGCTTTTCAATCATAAAACAACTAATTGGCACTGCAATTTGTTACGGAAAGGTCAGAGTCATCATGGGAAATTAAAAAAAATATGTTAATTGAAAACTTTTCTGGCATATGCAGAAACTGTTCACCTGCGAGCTGGCACGAATGTCAAAATAATCACAGCGGCTTTTTCCAATTACATCCGAATTATTTATGCGGCCAATACAGAATACCGATTTCCAGCGGCATTTATCACGGCTGACAGTTGGGACGGCGTTCGGCTTCAACACGCCAAAACTGCTAAAGCCGCCAAATCGCCGCCAGCAGCGGTCAGCGCATAAATCCGCCGACAAACTCAATCAAAAAGGCGACCGGGCCAGCCTAGCTCATTTTTTATGTGTATGCTACAGGTACAGGCGAAACTGCCTATGTAGAAATGTAGAAACAAATTTCGATTATTTTATAAAAATATCTAACCAATTTAAAACCTATCCATTGAGGTAGTAAAAGTTAATGATTTCATGCTCTTTTTTTAATAAACATTTTGGTGTATTTTTTGTGAGATTTTAAATATAGGATGATTTTAAAACTGTTTAAAAAAATTTTACAATTTTAGAATATAAGGGTTGTTTTCTCGTCCGCCTGTTAATTTGAAAGAAAATTTGAGCTCTGATTTCCTATACGATTTTAAGGTTTAACCCTTACCAAAAAAAATTTTTAAATAAATAAAATTACAGTTTAATTAATCAAACGTAATTGCGCCTAATTTTCTTCCTCCATCTTATCGATATCGGACTGTATAAATGTTTCGTTAACCAATTTTGTCGTGAATGCAAATTTTTGTGTACACTTTTAATTAACGTTAAAGGTTGTTTACAACCGATATTGGTGTTGGAGTTTTTCCAGCACTGATTTGACTTTGGGACCCGTTGGCGATTCCTAAATTTCGTTGGCGCTCGGCTGTTTACTGATTAGCGCAAAAAAAAAAAAACCAAATAGAAAAACCACAAGTAAAATAATAGACAGCAAATCAAGAGATCTAATATTGAATCACGAAATCGGGCGGCAAACGAACCTGCAGTCGAACCCGTACTCCATACATAATTTGCTTAATGTTTACTTATGCTAATCGGGGACATTAATCAGACTTGTTAACAACATTGAGCACGAGTCGCGAGGGGTCGCCGCCGTAAATGCCAAACAAATCAACAGTCGCACCGAAATTACTTCATTTTTCGTAACTTAAATTGATGGATTATTAAATAAGAGAGAGAAAAATGTTCAAAAGATTACAAAGCCCCCAAACAAAACAATCAATGCTGGGATGCCCGATGAGAAATCCGAGATGATCTCTGGAAGCTGTAGGAGTGCAAATGATAACGAAAGTGTTTGTAAGATTTACCTAATTATTGTTTTCTAAACAAAAGTTTCGGTTCCACAAACAAAAAATACAAATATTTTAACAGATCCTAAAGATTACATTGTGCTAATTAATTTAATTACCAAGAAGGACTAAAAGACCAGAAGAATTGACTGCAGAACACCCTGAGAAATGCATACGCATGTGTAATTTTTCTAATTTTATTAATTAAATCCAATGGAACAGCGGAAAATCGTGTTGGCCCTTGAGTAACATAATTTTAATTATACCCCTAGCCACTTTGGTAACAAGATCGAGCAGTAAGTTTCCACATGGGCACGCTTTTAACGCACGTGCCAACACAGCAACAACAAACAACCTCATCTGCAGAACAACAACAACGATGGCAACGAAGCGTAGTGCAAAGCAAAATGCAACCAAACAATAAACCAACTCCAACACAAAAGAAAGTCGAACAAAGCTCAAACAACAAAGGCTCCAAAGGGGCTTCCAAGATGAGAGGAAAATATATATGTGTGTATGTATGGTACATATGGGGTTTACCAAAGCCGACGCACTTTTCGCTTTTGAAACGACTTAAGCGGAACCAGTTTCGGAAATATATAGAAAAGAAATAGAGTTTTAAAACTGATGAAATGCCCATGATTTTTCCAATTTACGCCTATCGCGTTACATGTGTATCCCCCACAAAGGTGACAGTAACCGCCTTTCCCATTATCTCTAAATTGAACCACTCTTTAGTATAAGAAAAAGCGTATTAAAATATATTAAGTTTAGAAGTTAGCCATTAGTATTATTTTTATGAACAGAAACCAATCTTAAATAGGGTTTCCCATTGATTAAAAAACTGCAATCCTTTTGAGCCATAAGGAACGAGCATTTTTCAAACATTTATCCTAGCTTTACATTTATTGGGTTAGAGATTTGATCCAAATTATAGAGATCTCAAAATTTTTCAAACTGCATAATAAAATATATTTTGTGGACCTAACATTTTTTTTAAAGTTTGTATTATCCACTTTGGAAATATTGTCATTTATTTACTTTTTAAGCTTCAATTATTTAAAAGCCCTCTTTAAAGGGCATGGCATGTTAAGGAGAAATCAAAACCTTATATGTGGAGGCGTTGAGAGAGGAAAGGGGAGATGTAAGATGAGATGTTTTGGGAGTGGGGCTGCGAAGAGTTCGTGGAACAGGGAAAGGTGCCGAAAGCGTAGACAAATATTACAAATTTAATTATGACAAGGTGACTCGGCTACGCCTTTCTACGCAACCTCTGCCCACCTGGCCCCCTTTCTTCCCCGCCACTGCCTCGCTTCATAGGGAAATTCAACTATGAAAATTCAGTCGAAATATTTTTCGGTTGCTTGGCTTGCTGACTTCTGGCTGACACTAATGCCTTTAATGATCCATGTTGTCGCTCAAGTTGAAAACTGCCATTTGACTCCCCATTGTCTTTGGGCTCTGTCGTCAGCACTATCAACTCGATCAGTGACTGGCTAAACTCCTCGAGTTCCCTGGGAAACATTACGTGATTAAATTGGGGAACATGAGGTCAGAGGAGTGGAAAATGAGTTGATTATTAAATAACTTATGATATTAAGCCTCTATTAATTAATATTTATTTATGTTCTTATTTAAAAGAAATCGAGCTATATTATGAAGTCAGAAATTCTGTGTAGCCTTTCTGCTTAAATTAACTTTCCATTTAATAACGAATTAAATTTAATTTTATCCAAAATTCAGTTTGTAGTCCCGATCCTGCTAGCGTTGTCGCAGACCGTCTCGTAATCCTGGTGCAAATCCTGCTGTAATCTTAGCAGTTTCCGATGGGCTTTGACGAAGAGTACCATCGAGGTGGATAGATTGGCAGCCAAACTGCTCCTCACCTGTTCCACGGTGCTCTGCTGGTAGATATTGCCCCCAGAAACTGTACAGGTGAGTCCATTATCGCGACCTTCCAGTAATTTTAGGATATTTTGCAGCTTTTTGATGCGCTCCTTGAGAACATCCTTCTCGATGGTCAATTCCCGTTCCCGCTGTCGCTGTTGCACCAGGTAATCTATAACCTCATCGGGAATGTTCGAGATGGCCTCTTCCACGGACATTTTTTTTGTACAACCTGTGAATTTTGCCTAAAACCGAGTGAATTTTGTATTTCAATTCTGTAGTGCCATTGACCTAAAACAAAATATATTTTTGGATTTTAAAAAAGTTTAAATTACCCGTTAGTTAGCACAGCTTTTTGGGAGGTCCATTGTGAAATCTATTTGCTTTAAGCCAATACTTGTCATTTGGTTGAACACCTCCGAATGTAACTTAATGGATTCATATTTTTCCAACATCTTCTTATGCTTCTTCACACCTCCGAGTTAGCCACTATTATGATTTCATCTGGGCGAAACAAAGACGGCCCATGAGATCTTCTGTCGAGTCCACAATGGCAATGCTAATCACATTAATAAATTATCCGCACCTCCGGTTGGAGCCTCGCATCTATTGATTTTGATCGTCGGTTCGTGTAAATGAAATATTCTATTGGGGGAATTGTTTTTGCCGCATTCACGGCTGGACATTTGCAGTGGCTAAACATTAATTTTTCTCGCTCCCCTCCCTTGGTTTATTCAAATTATTTTTAATGGCCTTTTGTTGTTGACTCTGTCACTATGCTAAATGGCAGTACAAATTCCACGAGTTTATTGGAATTTAGCGTACTCTATGACTATTGTGAATTAGTTGGAATTGGCTGACATCAGAGGGGCAAAGACTTAAATAAATGGGGTTTTGATGCATTTATGAATTGTTGGGCTTCGCTTGAAAAAATGACCTAAAATGTTCAACTATCTGAATTTTTATGAATTATTTGGGTAATTTAAATACATTTACAGAACACTGCTAGGTGAATTAGATTGTTTTATATTTTTCTTTTTAAGTGAAGAAGCTTGTTTAATAAATCCAAGTTATTCAACGTATAAAGATAATTCTTCAATAAAAAGTGTGGTAATCAAGGTAAAGGTAATATGTATAAGCTATAAGTCGGCGTGTCTTAAGTGTTCCTTGAACTTTCTCAGTTCATTTCCATGGAATTACGCTTGAACTTGCTTTATGAAACAAGTTCTCCTGCTCTCTGATTTCACATAACCGAACACACAAAAGACCACACGCGTTTTGGGTGCCATTTATGATCATTGAATCCTTTTGGGCAGCCCAACAATAGCCAACACCACACCAAAAACAACTACATCAAGCGGAAACCCAGAAAAAAGGGTGTGCATTCGTGTGGCAGGGGCCATTCAGGTTGATTTATACGATCGCAGGGCGATTCATATTTCTATGGCTTTCACTGTCGCACATAAATATAATTTTTGGAGTGCGACACCCACAGCAGTGAAAATTAAACCGAAATGAAGACATTCAAATGAGGGGCAAGGTGTGCCAAACACAAATTTATGTAAATTTTCGCTGTCCGTTTCTTAATAAACTTCTTTGGCTTCTGGATTAGTTGAATCTGCCGCACCTCCTAAAAATCTTTCAATTTTTTGCTTGACCTGGCAATAAGTTGCCATTGTAAAATTCCTGATTTGTGCAGGGCTTTTACCACTCGAAAGTTGTTTTCATTTACCTTTACACATTTGTATGGCTCTTCAGAAAATTTCTCTAATTTCGTTTTACTTGTAAGCGGAAAAACAAAAACCCAAAACTTCCACGTGTGTGGCCTTTTCTTTTCACTTAGGAAGGGCAAAACCTTTACAATCTTACAGAACTTACCTTCACTCTTTCGAGTCGTATTTTTTTACAACTAACCCATAAATGGGAACTACTAGAGACCCATGTTAGAGTCGAGCTACTGTTTAACCGGTTGGTCAGGCAAATACTGAAATCTGGAACAAATCTATTAACCAGGCTGCCAAATGAAATGTCCCCAGAAAGTAGGACCAAGTACACTAAAATTAAACACTCTCCATGGAATGTGGCTTAAACTGGATTTAGCTTACTCTCTAATGCAAAAAAGCTATAAAGCTTCCTTGATTAATGAACTTGGTAGATCGGCTAAAGGAAATTGGTAATTATCTTAAAGCTTGAAACGGAAATAGCTGCATATTTAAAGCAATTATACAATTAGATTCTTTATTATGGGTAATTAAATAGCTGCTAGTTAGCATTTTAATTTAATTACTGGAAGTTATAAAAATAAAATGTATTTATTTGGTTCTTATAAATAAAATACTTAAAAGGCTAGCAATAAGAAATCAACCAACCCATTTCGGAATAATCCGAACGAAAATAAATAATTGAAGTTCTATCAAAAATCCCACTTTATATGGGCAGCCATTACTCGAGAAGCAAAGACAAATATTTTTACATGCTCTGTTGTTTCATAGACGATTGCCTCATTCAGCACTTGAGATCGTTTAATTCGCACTTAAAAAGAGATACAAATTTCCAGCTAATTTCCATTGTAACGCTGTCAGTTGAGGCGAAAAGCTGAAGTGAGACCATTAAGACGACGCGACATTTGCAGTTTCATACACTTAAACATAAGTACAATAAACACATAGTGCATAGGCCTTAATTTGACAACTGAGAGGCATGAAATGATACCAGACAGCTCGACCAGGCCACTCATTAATCTGTCTAAATAAAGAACGTTCCGAGCGAAATCAAGAAAACATTTTTGAGTTCACTTTGGAGCCGGGGCAAAAGTTGTAAATTGATTTGCCACCAAATATGGCAGACAGCTCGCTCTAAATTTCTTGTTACTTATAAATTCGCCAAAGCAGCAGAAACATAAAACAAACACATAAAAATCATTCATGGATCATTCGGGTAATAAATCTAGGCGAAATATTTCCATTTCGGGGGGAGTTGCAAAGTGTTCGAAATGTTTTTCCTTTTGGCTCGCAGCATGATCGGAATATATAATTTCCAAACTGAGATCATTAAGAGCCACAGCAGGTGGAATTCGTCGAATTGAATGTTTTCATAAATTACAAATGCTAAAGCGAAACATTTGCATAGATCCCCCCAGCCTCTTGCTACCAATCCAGTAGGAATTGTGTTAAAACTTATTAATTTTCTTTGGCAGACGCGGAGTTGGTCAAAAGCGTTACACTCAACGATTATAATAAATTTGTTTTATTGCAATAAATCGAGATCTAAATGAAATCACGGCTTAAGCTGTTTAATATGGAAATTGTTGGGCTTTTGAGATTAAAAGGGATATTCTGCATAGTTTATCTTACTTACTTTGTATATATTTAATTATTTTTCTTTCGGAAATATACTTGATGTTTTTAAATATATTTTTAAATTTGTATATAATTTATTTGTGTATTTTTAATCTTATAACCGCAGATAACTATGAATACCCTCAATGAAATTTATTCTGCGTTATTTATTCGCTTAATTTCCAAATTTAACGACCAAAAAAGTCTCAAATTAATGAGTGAGCTTTTAAGATGGTTATTTCGATCACCTGGCAGTTGCTCATTACCATATTGGCTTTTATTTATTTATTTTCGACACATTATTTGTAACGATTTGAAATATTTACACAATTTTCAAATGAAAAATGTAATTCCAATTTAAATCAAACAGTTTCCAAATAAGCCGCTGCGTGTTGAACTCGAGTTTGAATTTTTTTGTGACCCCTGCTTATCGCCTCGTGCGATGTCATAAATTTCGTGAATTATAGTTTGGCTTGAGCTTGAACCTTAAATTTATAATAGTCTTCGAGTATTGATAAGCTCGGGCAGCAGCCGATTTAATTTTCAATTCGAATTCGTGAGGGTCGCGCAATTGAATTCCCTTTATTGTGTCAGAATTTATGTTTCGGTCAGTAATATTTTATGGCATTTTCTTGAAGGCCAATAAAAGAGATTTCTACTTTATTTTATGGCTTTCTGTGTGTCGTGGAAAGTTGTTTAGCATACTCGTAGTCGGTTTTTCATCTTTGACTGCCTCGCCCCCTGATAGTTTTTAATCACCCCGAAATTAACTGTGCAACACCAACGCATTTTAATTGTTTGCCAACGAGCCACAATTTATGGCTCGCCTTGTGTCCCCAATCAAAATCGAAATGGAAATCGAAATGCACTCGCACTCTGATTCGAATCCCCCTTCATTGGCTTCAATTCTATTTTAAGGTCTTTTCAATTTGCATGCCCAATCGATGATCATCAGCGGGCTTGATTGGTCCAGACAGACATTCGCGTTTGGACTATATTTCTGCGCTCTCCGATTCAGTTTTTTATGAATTTATTGGCCGGGAGTTGAATTTTAGTGCTGGAAAGTCTGGACTTCCTGTGGTGCCTTTTAGCCTGTAAAACTTTATTTATTTTAGCTTTCCAAACTGGCAACAAAGATTTTCATTTAGTTATAATTGGATCTTGAAGTAGATCAGATTACTGGAACAATTAAATAAATGGATTGAATTTTTCGGAACAATGGCATTTTCTTATTCGTGATTCTAACTGTCGTTTGAAGTTCTCGCAACAATTGAATAATTCATAAATATTTTCAGACCACAATTGATTTAAAGGGTTTAGACCCCGAAATAAAAGCGGGAAATTTGGAAGCAAACAATCCAAAATCGTTACCAACACAGAAAAAAATGTTAATTTGTTTTAATTATTTAAAATCTTTGATTATTTTAATTTTATTCATATTTATTAGAATAATTATATTTAAATCGTAAGTCCTTATAAAAAAAGTTTTTTAAAAATACTACTGTTTATTAAATTCTGAAATATTTATATTAAAAATAAATTATTTTCGGAATTACGTCCTATTTATTTCTGTGCACCCAGCTAGCTGCTCACCCCTTCCTTATCTCCTGTCAAAGCCATAATAATTCACTTTCGGTTCAAACAAATGACAACTGCAAATATTGACAAACGACCCAACTGAACCAACTGACTGTCAATCTCCCCCGTTCGAAAACCCTCCCTATCTTTGTCCAAAACGCAGCTAAATGAAACCCTTAGTGGGTTAATAACAATATTGACAGGTGAAAACCAATAACCGATCCGGAAAAGGAAGTCTGGCGATTCAGGGATTTGCCCTCGATAAGGACACTTCCCTTTCGATTTTTTGGCAACTGACTCACAGTAGCCGAGCCAAACCCATTTTAGTAACAAAAGAAAATTCACTTAGACCTACCTGACGACGGAACCCGCCGATGCCACATTAACATTACAATTGTCGGTCGGAAAGCTAAGCTGTAAATTATCGGGGTTCTCGGGGAAATGGTCTCGAGCTGTGATACCAACAAAATTAGCATATTCGGCCACTGTGTCTTGTGGGCCAAGACAAGAAACTAAACCCGACAATGGCTTAGGTAGCCGTAAATTGTCATGGGCTGGCAATGTTTTGGGCCTATGCTAATGTCGATCGTTGTCTGCCCACACTTAACTCCCGGATCGGATCGGATCGGATCGGACAGGATGGGATGGGATGGTATAGGATCGGTCTGCCTGTGAGTTGCTCCTCATGTTTGTGTTTCCCTCGGGTTCGTGCTGCGGCATAAACAAAATCGGAGGATCGTGTTGCAGTTGCATTTAAGTTGAGGTTACTGCACCGACGGTCCATTTGATGGTAGTGTTTGTTCTCGGGACCAGCTGTGTTTTCACACTCACTCTCGAGTCAAGGTTGACAATGATCTGAATAGCTCAGCTTGGGATGCAGCTCACAACAAAGCCAACTGCAGTTAAAACTTCTTGAATACAAGCGAAACCTTGACAGCAACAGTAAAGAAAATAATACAAGACCCTAGCAAATGAATGAGCAAAACTAATCCCAAGAAAACGCGTTATATCTCTTGTTCTCCCTAAATAAGAATTTTATTGTATTGGTTTAAGGATGAAAGTTTCAAGTTCGGTAAACTTTCTGTCTTTTCTTATCTCACAGATTTTTACAGTATAGGAAAACAACTTTTAGTTTACTTTTTTTATTTCACCAAGATATGGCGAAAAATTAGTCATAAACTGGCGTTTTTCCTATTACTCACAATATTTAAAATTCCTGTACATACATTTTGGAGTACATTTTTCTTTAAGACACCATCCCATCTATCAAAGTCATTAGATTTGGCGCCATTTCTATGATTCGCTCATCAATTTTTCTGCTGATGAATCCGAATTTTCAAAAGCGAAAGAGATAGGATCAGTTTGTGTCTGAAGGTCTGAAGGAATATCACGTGTCCTCGAACCGCGACGTCGGCAATACTAATGTCAATTTGTCAGGCTACCAAATCGAGGCACAGCAAGTGCCCGTCCCACCCTCCAGTCGGTTCTTCCTCTTCCCTGAGCTTCGGATCCCGGAGATTCTGAAGAGTCGTTCACGTTGTCGTTGTCGCATGATATATGAGCGCCCTGCCCAGTTGCTGCTGCCACGGTCGCTGTGGCTGCCGTAACCGCGCCTCTTAACTCCCAAGCAGACACTCAGAAAAAAGAGGTCTCTAATCCTGGTGGGATTAAAAATATTGTTACCTGTGGGTATAGATTTTGTATAATAAAATTTAAAAAATAGATTCAGCTAAGAAAATTGTTGTTTGCCCTCTGAATCTCCAAGGGGAATGAATTTAATTTCTTTGTAAATTATAGAAAACCATAGATCTTTAACTACAAAATACAGTGTTTTACCCAGTTACCCATTAATAAATTAGCGAATAAATTAACGAATAAATTAACATCTTCTAATCTAAATTAATTGTTTTTGAGACTTAATCTCTGTCAACATAGTAAATTCAATGACGCCAAAAAGTGTGCTATATTTTTTGAGCATAGTGATGTCCTTTATATTGCTTAGAAATGCTTTGGGCACAGTAAAATATTTTTTTTTTACAAATTTGGAAAATATTTTGAATAATGAATATAAAATGAATAAAAGTAAACAAAATTTTAAACTAAAAATAAAATTTGTGGAAACTAGCTACTTGCATTCAGTATTAAGAACTGGATACGATTTTTGATAAATTTGAATGTATTTTTTTATAAAGAAAGTATTTCCTATCAATTTATTAAGATAAATTTTTTTCGAGTGCATGTTTGAAGCCAAGCCGAAGTCGAGCCGAAGTCGAGGCCGGTTATGTTCGTTGGCAGCGCTGCGACTGCGACGTGGGCAGCGATTGCGCGTCGGCGTAGTTCTCCGCTCTTCGCTTTGCTCCAACGTTTGTTTGTTTTGCGTTCGGGCTTCGTTTTACGTTTTTGTTTTCATTTCATTCGCCTCTCCCTCATTCTCTGCCTCGCTCTCTTCGCGCAATATCGGCTGACTTGAAACCCCAGTGCTATAGTGCTCTATAGTTCAGTTTCTTGGGACTCTCTGCGCGGTTAACTTCGGCGATCGTCGGGCATGCGCGACTCTATATCTGAAAAATCAAAAGAGTAGGAAATTCAGGCTGAAGAAAAAACCCGTCTCGGTATATTCGTCGGCCGTGTTGTTGGTGTCTATCTGTGTCTTTTGTCAATGTTTTCAACCCGACTCAAGGGGAAGCCATTTCGCCTTTCTTCTGAACATTTTCAGAAAAATACAAAAATTGTGTGGAAAATTCCAAAATTGTTAGTGTTTTTAGTGTGAAAAGTGAACATCAGTGATCAGTGAAAAGATCGTCTGAAGAATCAGAATCACGCGCTTTACTCGATTCCCCTGCTTATCAAGCACATGCCTATATTATACAATTTACCAACAGTCTCTTACAATCTGTTCACCGCAAAAGTTGAATGGAATAAATTTTAATCTTCTTTTTTGCACCATACGTGACAATAAATGAAGTAAGTTTTGATTGTCTCCATCTGTAATCGGCATTTTTTGCTGTTTACATTTTTTGTAATATTTTTTAAGGAAGTGTAAATTTTTACAACAGAAATGTTTTTCTGATAATGAGATTCAAAATTAACATGTTTGTGTTTATTTATTCAACTACTTGAAGTTTAAACAACTTACATAATAAGATAATAATATTCAGATTCTTATTTTTTATAAAAAATAAAATCCGCAAGCCTCTCAAAAATTTCCCAAAAAACTTTAAAACGTTGATCAGTAAAATATATTTTTTAAATTCATAATAATAGTTTCTTAAATTCCTATCCATTACAATTTTATTATCTTTTTTTCCAGCATGTTAATATTAAAACTTCCTAAAATGCTTAGCCAACTATGGCTTCTGCTGCTTCTATCACTCTTAACCCTACAAGGCCCACAGCCTTCGACCGGCATGGGTTACAAGACGCAATCGAATGTGGAGTTGCTGGAAAACGATTCGCGATACATCTCATATCAAGGTAGGTTCGATTCGAGGTGGGGATTATCAAAACTACACGAAACTGTGTCAATTGCAAGGCAATCAATCAAGTTGGCCACTTGAGGGGAGCTGTAAATTGGGTTGATGTCTGTCAGAGTTCTAAGTGGTTCCGAGAGTCTGCACTCGATGGCGCAATGTTCGGTCAACAGGTGGCATTCCATCCATTCCAGCCATTCCACCCATCTGCCCACCTGTTTGCTGGTCCGGCATGTCCACAATGATCTCGATTTAAAAGAATTCCCCGACCAGCCGCTTTTATGACACCCCAATACATCCGTGTATCTGCTGCTTTTAATCAGAAAAAGCTTCGTGTTTTGCATTTTGCTTAAATGTTTGCTCTTTTTTCTGGTTTTTGCAATGAAATTTATCTCGAATCCGCCTCAAAATGTGAAGTCAGCTCAACGTTTTGTTGACAATGATTTTAATTTTTGTATAGCGCTTTTTTCACCTCAAGTTAAATATTAAAAATTCGATGGAAATGCTTTGTTTACTCAAGAAAAGTAAGAGCCCTCCAGTTGCACTTAAATTTTACGTAATTCACAATTTACTAATGAATCAGAAGGAAGGGAAAATCCTTGGTGGAAATGGGTCATTTGTTTTGTTATATAATATAGTATGGTTAATGATCCAGTGTTTTGCCAATGGGGCACTAAATTGTTACAGTTCACTAACTAATTTTAAATGTTTTAAAATCGAATTACAATGTTATTCTTCATTCCAGATTTAATGTCAACGGCCAAACGATTTTACGATCCCGAAACGAGTTGGTACTCGGAAATGCTGTTCGACGTGGCCAGGAACCAAGTGATAGTCGGCGCCAGGTAAAAACCGGGAGCCTATTACTATTATAGTTATTATAGATTTTGTTTCCGGTCTATTGAGTCACGGCTAAGCCGTGTACCTAGTCATTATGACTGTTTTGTTTTTTGTTATACTTTTAAACCCTAAAGATACTGTTTGTAGGACTCACTTTTTAATTAGTCGCACCGATAAGTGGGTCATTATTTTGGACGTTGATAGCGATAACGAACGAAAGGGAAAACACCCCCGAAAATAAATCTTCAACTAAGCGTTTGTTGGCTTTGGGTTATCAGCAAAAGGCATTACGTAAAACTCAACTATCTAAAGAATAAACAGATGCATTGCGTACTCGAAACGGGTACCGATAATGTTCTGTTTTTGGTTTTTGGCGTATTACGCAAGCTAAAAAAAATATACAAAATCGTATAAAAATGAAAGTGCACGCACTGCTATACCAAAAATCTTAAGCAAATCAGCGAAGCTCGAAAAAAACCCTCGAACAGAACTTATCTCGAGTACCTGCTGTGCGCAAGGGAATAAATAAAGATAATTGAGTGTAAAAAGAATAAAAAAAGTATAAAAGAGGGAAAAGGAAAAAACGAAAAGGTAACCAAATAATATTGCAGGGCCGAGAGAGAAGTGGTATACTCCATTTATTTGTTGAGCAATTTAATGTACGAGTACGCGTATCTGTATCTGTAGCCGGGTTACTTGGTTCTTGTAGTTTGCTTTTCATTTACGCGCTGAGAACTCGGTGCTCGAAGTTTATTTGTTTCTGCCTCGCATAGATATATGGATGCGACACCTCTCCAGTGGAAACCCCGATAAGGTACACACATGGACGCAGATGTCTATAGTGTCGTCACGTTGATAAACCCACCAATACGTGCAGGGCCCTTAACCCATTGCTGCCCAGGGGAAGTCGTTTATCATTGCCGTTGTCGTCAATCATTTGTCAGACTTTTCAGTTATTTTCTCTGTTCTTTATAACATTCGATTTTCACTTTGACCGAAACTCTACTCTATTATTTTTTTCACACTCATATCATACCAACCTCTGAATTATGGCACAAAGATAAGAGTGGCCCGATATAAAAACCGTTTGTAGCGAAGGGCAGTTGCTCCACATAGGGAATTATGGTGCTGCCTGTAAGTAGGCGGCCAGATAGGCAAGTGGGCTTTATTAACCACATAAAACGTAATTTATTTTTACAATGTGTGGGCTTAGTTGATAAAGCCAACTAATCAAAGGGACTAGACGGGTTTTTAGATTGCAGCAGCCGCTGGGATTTCTTTTTCACTTTTTGCCTAAGACTGCGGTTAATGCCTTGAGCTGGTCGATGAAAGATAAACTTTTACGTTGTGAAAGTTGCTTCAACGTGGCTTCATTATAAATATCGTCAATATATATCACAAATATTAATTGAGGTAAAGGGTTTTTATTTCTAGTACCTTATGTTTTTAAAATAAATTATCACTTCAGTAGTCAGAATAAAAGTCAAAATGTGCAAGGCAATACTTTACAATGTACACTTCAAGATTAAGACCATCTAAAATCATAAATCCAAAATCTTTGTTGAACAGTTTAGATTGCGTGCTTCGCCCCAGTGTTCAACTAGCTACCTAGGTGCTTTCCCGATTTCCGTTCTAATCTCTAGTAAACCACCAAAGGTTAACCATCATCCTTGTTAAAGCGGTTTCGATAAGGCTTCTTTCGAATAGAAAAGAATCATAGAGCTCACTTTGAAGACCCGCAAGTCGAAAGCCACCGAATGACCCTCGGAGTTGCCGCAACGCAAACCATCTCTAATCGCAGACCGCATTTTAATTGTGGCAATCCGCCCGAACATATCTAAACTAGTTGTACAATGGTTTTTATGATTTCTGCGGTTAAGATGGGCAATTGCCGAAGAACTGGTAGTGGTGGTAATACAAACCATACCATATTCCATAGACCATGGCATCTGCGGGGGACTGTCGTGTGCAGATGTGCTGGTGAGTGCATGCTCCTTGTATCTGGACTGCAGCACACTTGACACGACTGCAAGATCGGATTACTGCCAGCCGCCTGTTGACGGGCTCTGGAAAATGGGAATGGAATCGGAATCGGAATCGAGAGTGGAATGGGCATGGAATCGGGACTGGAATGGGAATGGATATGGGACTCCTCGAGTCTTTTGCCCGTGTCCCATGACGAGTGACGAGGCAACTTGGTCGGTTGGTAACCATCGCGTAATTTTCTGTCATGAAAGGGGGACTGGAGAGGGGCTAAGGTACACTGAGAAAAAGTTAATAGATGATTAATCCATATTTTTTTTTATATTATAATATTCTAAGGTTATACAAGTAAAGCCGTTTCGAAACTAATTTTTTTTTATTTTGTTAAACCTTGTTCGCCTCCTTGACATATCTTCAAGTTTGACATTATTTCAAATATATATTAGAGCTAGGAGTGTTTCAACATTTTTTTAAAAATATACAATTTAATATCTTTTTTAAACCTTGTTTATAAATATGAATTAAATTCTACAACTTTTAAGGAGCCAACTTAAAATGGTTGCATTTGGGTAGGAAAAACATAATACACAATATTTAAATGTCAACATAAAAACCTCATTGTCTTTAATATCACAGTGCAATGGGTTCGTGGTCCCATGCCACTGGCCGAAATTTGATATAGACTGCATTAAAATAATATTGCGTTTTGTTTTCGCTTTCATTCGCTCGCCTTCGAGCAGCAACCTTTTGTGAGTTCCTGCATTACCAGTACATATAGTATTTTTATGTATTATTTTTCGGAGGGGTCGCTTTGTGTTGTGCCTTGTCCCAAATGGAGCATGCAAATGACCTGCTGGGAAGCATTTGAAATGTTTATACATATGGCCGAAACGAAATGTTATATAAACAAGGAAATTATTTTCATGTGTTGTGCATTAACCATAATATTGTTTTTCCACTCGAATTTCGTCGAGTGGTCAGGATGTTAGGAGGTCTCCCTAGTCAGGGATTTTATTACAATACCCGGGTTTGTCTGCAAAAAAATCCAGAAAAATATAAAAAAATATCGAACAACTTTTCTTAAATATTATACAACATTTACTAAACCTTTACAATTTTCCGTCAGTTTTATAAAGAGAAAACTTTAATAAACCACTCACTATTTTATTTAAATAAATCAAAAATAAATCACCATGATTGTTGGTAAGGAAACACCCAAAATGCCCAAATTACTTGTAACTCAATCTCTGAACTACAAGATACAAAAATGCACCTGTGACAGTCGACGTCAGCTCGCCGGCTACTGGAGCACACGGATGCCGAAATTGAAATCAAAATTAATCAAACCGTGTTGCACCAGCCCCCTTGAAGGCAGGGGCGTTTTAAAAGGGGGGCGCAGGGCATTCTGCAAACTGTGTGCAAGTATTTTGCATATTTCTATTAAAAACCTCTTGAGCGGCTCCAGACTGACACATAGCTATTCGAACGCGGATTGAGATTGAGAACAAGGAATGCGGTAGCGTAGGCAGAGCTCAGAAAAAAGTACAGGCAAACCTCCATAACGTTGATCAACATTAAATTGGCATAAGCAAAATAATGTATTATTTCATATTATATTTTTAATTTTAATTTCGTTCATACTTAGGTGGATTTGAATGTCAGACACAACAATCAAATTACTAAAATATAAAGACAATTATTATGGTCCTATCCTAACCTTACCTTATGGTTCTATTACAAGAATATTTTACACGTAAACTTGTTAAATGAAATCTATAAATATTCGGAAAATTAAACCATAAGTAAAAAAATATTCTATTTATTACTTTTATTAAATGTATGGCGATGCTAAGGGATTTTTATTACATATATTTCTATATTTACATTTTACTTTTGAGTGCTGTTAAAAAATGATATTTTTGGAAGTTTTTACTGTAACTGCTGCAGTTTTAGCAGAGATTAGCGACGACCAGTGCAACGGCAATTTTAATTACAAGTAACCCATTTAAGCCTGGCCAGTAAGATTTGCCGCCGGAGCGGCAGACAGAACGCCCACGCACCTGGCGCACCGGCGGCCACTTGAGCAACTCGTGGTAACTCCCAGGTATAAAATAACTGGCAATAGGCGACTGGCGGCGGCGACACCGCATTTTTAATAGCCCCAGTCTCAGCTGAATATGTATCCGTATCTGGGGCCCCAACTCCACTTGCTCCACTGAGCTTACAAAGAGGCCTTTTTGTTATCTTGTCGCGCTTGTCGTTCAAATAAAAGTTGGCGGCGGCGCAAGGTGTGCGAAATATGCGAACTGCGAATGCTCAATGGTGCACACACTGGAAAATATCAATACCCAAGCTCTCGGAGACATGTAGATCATTATTGTGGCTATGTCGATGATGCAAATGGGTCATGGCGAATTTAAAAGCGTTACAGTTTACCCAATTTTTATAGTTTTTTTTTATGTTTTATTTTATTTTTATTGAGTATTACAAAAGTTAAACCTAATTTTTCTAAATGTATTTAATTTTTGAATTCATTGTTGCACGAAAAAAAAATTGGAACCTTAAGTTATTATCTTATACCATCTTAAAATGGTATTATTTTATAAAAGTATTTTTAGAGAAAGAATATAGATTATTTTATTGCGATGACATAAGTATACAAATTACTTTTAAGTTTAAATTTAATTTTAGAAACATCTAAAAATATGTAAAAAATATTCGGACAATCACCCCCTCACTCCCAAGAATTATTGATGGCTTTAAGCGAAAACCCTCATTACGTGCTGTTTAGGTCCGTTTCACAAATTAAGCGATAATTTCTAAGAGACGCCGGGAAGCTTAGGGAAGATACCGCAAGCTGCATATGATGATGATCGAGCGGGCAAACATCCGAGTATTTCCATGTACGATGTTGGCATATTTGCACGCACGCGCTCCGCAAAGATAGCGAATGGCAAAGAATAATGACAAATACAAATTAAACAACTAACAAAACAAACCGAAACAGCACACAAGATTACGAGCAGAACCGAGTCGAAATAAAAAAGAAAGATCGCGGGGAAAGAAAAGCGATACATGTGTATCGGCCTTTTTTCACACCTAAGCGGAATTTTCGCTGCTGCCAGGTGAAACGAAAGATAAAATCAGGTGAGGCGGCTGATGAGCGCAAAAAAGGGGTGCGGGGAGGTTTTCGAAAGCCAATGCTAATTGACAAGGCCGTTGCTTATCGCTCACTGGGTGGTGTTTGTTGGTTCTGCTTAAAAAACAGCTCATTGAACTTGCCAGACCCAGAGAAAAAAATTAAATAGTTTTTTGGTTGAATTAGGTATGGAAAACATTAATAATAACCTATAAATATGGGAGTATTAATATTTTGTTATGTATATTATTTTGTAATTATGGAAATCGAAACAGAAAGTTTCAGAGTTTTTATTGCTTATTTTAAATTGTTTTTTGGTTTACTTAGATTGTAAAAATAATGTGAGCAGTAAAATTATTTTGACACTCTTTTAGTTAAAATAGAAAACTCTTTTGAGTTTTTGGTAGTCTTTAAAAGCGGTGTCAGATATTAATAATAATATTATATTAATTTGCTGTTGTAATTTTTCAAGTAGTAATATTTTATACTTTAATTTAACAACTTAGTTTCACATGAAACGTAATATGCCGAGGGTTTCTGTTGACCATCTTTGTTTTATTGGTTATTTTTAGGACCGATAGCAAGTGGAACTAAGTAAACGGTTGCGAGTGTTTTGTTAAATTTTCACCGCCTTCTTATAAGTAGGCATAGCAAATGTAATCATTTCGTTGAGGCCGCACTTGTGGGGGTACTCAACTCAACTTACCAAGAACTGTACACTGTGACGAGCACAATCAGCAGTAATTAATTTTCGCAGCCGTTAAGTCTAGGCGAGATTTACACACGACATGCTTTTTATTATTTTTTTGTTGCATTTTTGCACTCACATTCCCCGGCTTTTGTCGTGTCATTTTCACATGTATATTCGAATGAATTAGTCTCGCTGGTGTGTTTTTTACTCGATTTCCGGTGACGCCCCACTGAAAGCCTTTAAAAACACTCCCCGAACACTTGAGATCCACCCATCCGTTGATATAGGGGCTTTTCAGGCGCTAAGAACTGTGAGTTGTAATCTCGGGCTCTAATGCAGCTCTATGGCCTTTACGATTGCACTGCCGGACTTATATGGGACTATAAACTTAAGAGTACTTACGAGTATTTCTATATTGACACGTTTCAGCTAACATAACCTTACACAACAACCCCTAACAACGGTCAATAAATCCTAGAGATCTTGTTAATACTTCAAGGTCGCTAAGTACAGAACGAATAGGGAACAAGGTTCAAATGGTATAAATACTAGGATGTTGGCAATTAAAAGCCATATTATATGATCAGAATCTAACGAGTGTCTTTTATGGTTCCATTAAATACTAAAAAGGGCAAAAATATTGCAGAGAAATTTCAGAGAAATTGTGAAAGAGTTTAAAAAACTCTTCTGATAACTCTGGCATTTCATATGTGGTTTTATGACAGATCAATTAATTATCACTTAATCAAGGGTCGGAACTTAAGCGTGAAACAACCATGGAAGCCATATAATATTTGCATCTGCCAACGCCTAAAATACACCTTTGCTTTTAGTCGATCGCCGGGGCTATTGACAGCTGCTCTGGGGATCTCACTTCGCATCGGGAATGTTTGGGAAGGGCGACTTGCGACCAATGTTTGTCGATGGCTAAGCTGCGTTTTTCGCAAATGTTGGCGTGTTTATTACCTCATCACGTACCGCTAAAGACGCACAAGCATCGCGTGGAGCTCGGGTTACACCTGAGCGATATACCTACCTATATATTTACCTGAGTTACAACTGGACGGGGGCCGCAGTGCCACGCGCCTTGCGCCAGCTGCAATCCAAATGATTGATATTGGGCGAGCTGGCTGACGATTCAGTAACTGCACGGGGAGAAAAATGTCTAAAGTTTAAGGGAAATTAAAAAACTCCTAGCTGATCATGAAACTCTAAAAGATAGTGCCATTAACTGGATACTATGGTTTATTTGAAGGGGTAGTAATAATTTATATGGTTGCAATAAACTGAAACTGCTCCCCGTTTTGCCAAGTGTATTACCAGCTTTGACCAGCTCCGCATTCAATGTATATCCTAAGGCCGCTAAACAGCCGCAAGTGACCATTAGATGGCTGGACTGTGGGCAGTGATCTCTTTTCTCGCCCGGCTCTTTGGCGATGTCTGGTCGGCGGCATTCCTTCTCAAGCCCAAGCACGGCGGCATTCTCCGTTTTCCATTCTCCATTCCAATCTCAAGTCCCCCCGCCAAATCGCCATCGCCATCGCCATCGCGATCGCCACCTTTTAGCTGGAAAAATGCCGCTGTCCAACTCGAGATGTAACCATTTAGCAATTGCTTCTCGCGCATTCGAATGCACTTGATCTATTGATCTTCGTGTTCGTTTCGCCAAATGCGCGTAGCACAGTGGTTGTCTTGGAATCACGGCTGTAGTTCTACAGTGGTACTTCTGAAAAAGTTCTAAAAGTTAATTAGGTATGAGATTATCATCCATCATGCATTAAAGAAAGATTTACGGGCTGAACGTTATGTAATATATTTTCAGATCTCTCAATTTTCCAATGATTTTATTTATGGTGTTGAAAAAGTTTGCTAATTGTAAGAGGCCAAGATATTTTATATCCTAGAATCTGGGTTAATGTCGATTTTAATTTACCCATGACGACATTCTTATCGATGTCCAACCCTCGCCTGTGTCTTTGTCGATATCTCAGCCTTCAAGCTCGCCCACAAACGTTTGATTTTCCAAAACTTTTCCGAGCTTTTCCAAATGGGCGACCACTGTGCCGGGGCCAAGTTTCGTTACCTGTTTGCCTTGCAGTTCAATGCACTGGCGGCCAACCAGTTCAAAAATATGACAGCTGATGGCCGAGAGGGTGCGAGGGGGCCGCAAGTGAAGCTGGAGCCGGAGTCAGCCTTATTTGTAAACAATTGTGGGCCGCCTCTCTAACTGTTATTGCTGGCCAATCGGCCGTCTTTCAACGGTCTTACGCTGAATAAAAAATTGGAAAATAAATCTGTGTCCTGTTTAGATTTAGAACACTACAATTAAATTGATTTAATTTCATATACTTGCCTACATACCTAAAATGTTGTACCAAATGATTAAGGATTGTCCTTTTCAGACGAAAACGATAGTATTTTGTTTTCAGAATATAATATTTCATCACAAGTTTCTGGTACTCGCTTTATACATTTTTGGCTGTTATAAACATAATCACATTTTTTGGTGCTTAGTTATATAACTTTAAAGTATAGCATAAATGTATTAACAAACAAGAGAGAACGCTATAGTCGGGTGCCCCGACAATCAGATACCCGTTACTCAGGTAAAGGGAGTGCGAGGGAGATGGAGATAGAAACTTTGAACACGCATAACTTTTTAACGAATGGTCCGATTTGAAAAATTTCTTCTACATTTCGATAGGTATTGATAAACACAATAAAACTGCATTTTTACTTTTCCGAAATATTGAAATTTTTAAAATCGTATATAAGCGATTGTGGGCGTTAGAGGAGGCGTGGCACCCTTTTGAAACAAACTTGCGCTGCGTAGGAACTCCAAGAATCTTCATGCCAAATACCAATCTTCTAGCTTTTATAGTTTCCGAGATCTCAGCGTTCATACGGACAGACGGACAGACAGACAGACAGACAGACAGACAGACAGACAGACAGACGGACAGACGGACAGACGGACATGGCTAGATCGACTCGGCTAGTGATCCTGATCAAGAATATATATACTTTATGGGGTCGGAAACGCTTCCTTCTCCCTGTTACATACTTTTGCACGAATACAATATACCCTTTTACTCTACGAGTAACGGGTATAAATACTATTTTTATCTAAAATACTAAATACTACTTTTATTAAAAAAAAAATGTTACTTTTGGGAAACTTTGTTTCTTTCCGTGTGAATACAGAAATACATGGAATTTTTGATTGTTTCCTTGCAGGGACACCCTGTACCGCATGTCTTTCGATCTGGAGCCGCTGGAGAGGTCCAGCTGGGGGGCCACGCCGTCGGAGATTGCCATGTGCCAGGCAAAAGGCCAGTTGGAGCGATGGTGTCGCAACTATGTGCGCGTGCTCCATAGCTACGGTGAGAACCAGCTGTACGCGTGTGGGACGAACGCCTTCCAGCCGAGCTGTTCGTGGCGCCAGGTGAGTGGTCGTCCGAGCCGACCAAGTTGTCCCAGCTCATTGGAGTCGCTGGCTCCAGACTGACGCGCCGTTTACCCCAACCGATTTTCATTTTTTTGTTGTTTTTGGTTTTGCAGATGGAGAACCTCAACGTCACGGGTGTGGACAGCGGCGTGGTCAAGTGTCCATTCCATCCGCAGGCGAACAGCACCAGTCTGCTGCAGTCCAATGGCCAACTCTTCGTGGGCACCGCCACCGATTTCTCGGGCAGCGATGTGGCCATTCTGCGAACAGGAGTGCAGTCCAATGAGGTGGGTTTATTGGCCATCAATTGAGATTAGACCACACTGCGTATGAGTAATATTCGTGTGTGAAATGATGTCGTAAAATTAACAAAGTTTAATAAATCTAATTTTTATTTGCTAATAGACTAATTTAACTATATTTTTTATATTTACTGATCTATAATTTCTAGTTAGGAATTTACCCATAACTTAAATTACCAAAAAACTTAAATGTTTTACAATTTAGTGTAGCACACGGTGCGGATGATTCATTTTTAAATTTATTATTAATGTTAATTTACTACTTATAAAATAAAACTTGAGGCCGAAAACCTTTTTATTCTCTTTTAAAACTGCACAATGATTAATAATAAAGTACAACTCTATAAACTTTACACGCTGGCCTAGTAAAACCACACCCCTGCCCACACTTCTAATGGTTCTATTATCCAATTTTCAGCGATTTCTCCGCACCAAGCAGTACAACAACAACTGGCTGAGTGGAGCCCAATTCGTGGGAAGCTTCGAGGCTGGCAGCTTTGTGTATTTTCTACTCCGCGAATCGGCCGTCGAACACATGAGTTGTGGCAAGGTGAGTGATTACTTATAATTTATATAATTTTGTACACAACTAACAGAATTAATATCCATTTCCCAGGTGATCTACTCGAGGATTGCTCGTGTGTGTAAAAATGATGTGGGCGGTGGTGGTCAGCTGCTGAAGGACAATTGGACGTCATTCCTTAAGGCTCGCATCAACTGCTCGCTGCCCGGGGAGTATCCTTACTATTTTGATGAGATCCAAGGCATGACCTACGCCGAATCCGAGTCCATTCTGTACGCCACCTTCAGAACTTCGGGGTATGTTTCTGCGAATTACTAAAAACTATGAGTCAATTTTTTATTTTTAAATCTTTAATTTCCTCCCGACAGATCAAGCATTTACGGATCGGCTGTCTGTGCGTACAACCTGAGCTCCATCAACGAGGCCTTCGATGGGTTCTTCAAGCACCAGGAGCACCAGGATGCCGCCTGGCAAACGGTGAACGCCAAGCAGCGCAGTCAGTTCCAGTGCGGATCGAGCAGTTTTGGCCACTGGCTGGAGAGCTCCCGGTACCAGCTGATGGACGAGGCAGTGCAGCCGATTGGGGCCCAACCGTTGTACCACTCCAAGCTGGAACAGTTTGGCCGTCTGGCCCTGGACATCATAAACACGAAGACGGAGCAGGTTCATGTGCTTTTCGTGGCCAGCAGTGGGAATCACATCAAGAAGTTGTCGGTGAAGTACGGTAGCGAAGGAGCGCAGACCTGTCTGGTGGAACTTTGGCAGGCCGATGATACCGGGACGAGTAGCCTGCTGAATATGGCCTACTTGAAAGTCAGCGATTCACTCTATTTGGGCACCGACCTGGCCCTCACCCGAATCCCGGCCCAGCACTGCAGTCGTCATGTGTCGCAGTCCAGCTGCCTGAACTCCATGGATCCCTACTGCGGCTGGAACGAGCTAGTGGAGCGTTGCATGCCCCAGCCACTGGACTCATCTGTCCTGCAGCACTGGCATCAGGCGCCGCAGATCACCTGCCCGGTGCTGAACGCCCCCATCGATGGCGGTTGGTCCACCTGGAGTCCCTGGGCCGTTTGCCAGCAGCACGAGCAGCCGGATAGCAATTGCCAGTGCCGACAGCGCAGCTGTAACAATCCTCAGCCGCAACATGGAGGCTCCACCTGCGAGGGCATCAGGTATATTGAAGTTCTATGAATTTATAGTTACAAGAAGAATTTGTTTGTAGTCCCTTAATAATATTTGTTTTTATGGTTTTATTGAATATTATTTGTTTAATATTATTCATTAATATATTCATTACAAAATCTATAGGTATTTTAAAAATCTTTAATTTCATATTATTTTATACAGCTAAATGTCTAAGAAAAAATTTTTTCCAAATTTGTAGAATTTTTTTATATTTAAAAAATATTAAATTACATGAACATAATAAATTACTGATAATGATTAATAACATATAATAACAATTTTCAGAAAAAGGGATTATTAGTACAATAATTATTAATATTTATTAATTTAAATTAAACAAATGCTAATCTCTTCTATTCATCACAGCACCCAGGTGACGAACTGCACCCAGCATGGCGGATGGACGGAGTGGTCGGCATGGTCGCCCTGCTCCCAAACCTGCGGCATTGCCGTGAAGATCCGACGGCGCACCTGTGGAAATCCCCGCCCGGCCTACGGCGGTCGCACCTGTGTGGGCTCGGAGCAGTCGGAGATGTACTGCCGCCACCTGCCACCCTGTCCGGTGGCCAAGCCGCAGTCCGTGGACGGCGGCTGGGGTCCGTGGGGCGAGTGGAGCGAGTGCAGTGCCCAGTGCGGCGGCGGCTTCCGGATGCGACGGCGGGAGTGCAACGATCCGGCTCCACTGAACGGCGGTCTGGAGTGTCCGGGCTGTCGGCTGGACTACGAGGAGTGCAACATGCAGAGCTGCCAGGAGGTGCGCAAGATGAGCGCCTGGACGCCCTGGATGATGGTAGCGGGAGTGGGAGGCGGAAATTCGAGCGAAGCGCACACGGAGAAGCGGTTCAGATATATCTGCCGGGCCACCAGTCCGGATGCCAGTTCCGTTCGAGTGGCCCAGGCCAGGGAGGAGGTGCGCAACTGTCATGCGGACGGAACCTGCCAGCGGCAGGGTGCAGACCACGACTCGCAGGACTTCGAAACGGCGGACTGGTCACCGTGCAGCGTCAGTTGCGGCGGTGGAACCCAGCAACGTCAGCGAGGAGGACGCGGAGGTACCCAGAGCCGTGTCTGCAATCTGCAAGCTTGTCCCGCGGATAACGACCAACAGCTGAGCAGCAACACCATGGACAACGAGGTGGAGCACGGGGAGTGGGGCTGCTGGTCGGAGTGGTCCGCCTGCTCGGTCACCTGTGGACTGGGATTGCGGCGGAGGACACGCCGTTGCCTGGCGGGTCAGGAGCGACTGTGCCAGGGTCGCGCTCTCGAGGAGCAGAAGTGTGAAATGGTTCCCTGCGAAGGTGGGTCATTATTTGCTTTCCTTTTCCTTTTTTTCAATACTAAATTCCTGATTACTCTGTTAGATTTCCTGGGATGGAGTTCGTGGAGCGAGTGGTCCAGCTGCTCGAGCGATGGCATACGCCTGAGACATCGCCGCTGCCTGGTGGAGCAGCCCGGTTCGATGGAGTGTCGTGGTGCGGAGTTCGAGAAGACCGCCTGTGTGCCCAATGAATGCGAGGGTATGTTTTGGATTTATTTTTATAATTGCTGGTGTCCTAATACTCATTCAATTCCCTTGCAGAAACCCAGACTGCCTCAACCGCCACCCTGCCCATCGTAATCACCGTTTGCCTGCTTTTCACCGTGGCCTGCTGCCTGGCCACCTTTCGATTCTGCAAAAAGCGCTTCCTCCTGAGTGCCGAGGAGGCTTTAAACAAAACCACTACGACAACGGCCAGCTTTGAGACGTATCCCAATCAGTACACCAGTCTGCCCACCAAGGACGTAAGTAAAAAACTAAAAACATAAAAATTAAAATATAAGGAAATTACAGACTGACTACAATTTATTTAAATTATGCAACAAATATTTTTTATATTTACTTTACATATTAATATCTATTTAAAATTGTAAGATCTTTATTTTGTTAAATTAAAATTCAATGTTAAGGAAACTATTTACTTAGATTTAATATTTATTTGAATCTTTAAGATCTTTATTTCGTTTAATTAAAATGTAATATTAAGGCTTCGGTAGAGGATGAAATTATTTTAACAAACTCTATAAAATTGCCATAAACATAAAACACTTTTCTATGAAAGCAGATCATTTCAGTTATAATTGGTAATAAATGTTCTATGAAAAGGTGGAGGACTGCAACCTTTTGTTACATAACTTATTTATGAATATTTATATTTTTATTAGTGCCTTTTCTAAAGACTATTTTTAACGAACCCTCTTTTCTCCTTGCAGTACTACGATCAGCGACCCAAGCGGCAGTCCAGCTTCCGGATGCCCGCCAAGACCAGTAATTTGGGCAACGGCAATGGCACCATCAACCGGAACAACATGCACCACAATAACACGCCCAAGGTTCTGGCCAAGACCTATAACGATTGCGAAACGGGAACGTTAAAACGACAATCGGCGCTAAACAATTGCCGAAGCAACATCGATGACGAAAAGTTCTAGGGAACCGAGCAATCACCTAGAAACCACCAAGTGCCATCATTTGACATGACCAACCAACTGTCTATGGAAATGTTACAACGATAAAGTTTTTTTTTGCGCCAATTCCACGCAGTTGCAAAAGTTCCTTCTTGACTCACATTGAGTCGTTTTAGTTAAGCTTATTGAGGTTACTTGACCTAAGTAGTTCTAGCATGTAAGTTTGCCTAGAGCTAAGTTCAAAAAGTATTTTAGTTGGATCCAAAAATTTTAAAATTTTAAATAAAATTGTTTTTAAAGTGTTTTTGCATTTAGTATTGTAGATACCGTCATTTGAAAATGTTGTATAAATCGTTTTAGTTTATGATATGGCCCAACAAACGAGACTGACCATTAATAAATCTTTAGAATATTTGGCTAAATTTCCGCAAAATTAATGCCATGCAGCGAAATAAAAATGTTTAATATTAATTATATTACTTTTATTTAACTATAACTTATCAATGAATTGTCATAGTGTATAGTGCTAAAAGTGCTATAAAGTATAGTTATTAAGATGGATAAATCGACAAAATAAAGAAATTTTACTAACCGACTATGAGGTGTTTACTTTTCATCAATATTTTAATAAAAAAAGAACTAGCGATAACAGCGAATTAAGCTGATTTTAATTTATATTTTCTAAGCTATTCTGCACAAAGCATTATATACTTTACCAAGTAATCATCACTTCTTGAGATCGAGGAAACCTTGATTGGTTCGGTTATTTCTGTGCTCGCCATCTATACACGGAGAGTTAAAGATATATTGTATTTATACCCGTTACTCGTAGAGTAAAAGGGTATATTGTATTCGTGCCAAAGTATGTAACAGCTAGAAGGAAGCGTTTCCGACCCTATAAAATATATATATTCTTGATCAGGGTCACTAGCCGAGTCGATATAGCCATGTCCGTCTGTCCGTCTGTCTGGCTGTCCGTATGAACGCTGAGATCTCTGAAACTACAAAAGCTAGAAGGTTGAGATTTCCCACACATATTCCTGGGCAGGGCAAGTTTATTTCGCTTCCTTGCGCTGCGAGTGTAAAAATAAAATAGCATCTATATTTTCTTGAAGCGCTCGATGGAGGTATGTATAAAGTTTGTCTGGCTAATTTTTGAATTAATGGAAATTCTTTTCCATGAATTTTCCACCATTTTTATACATTTTTTTCTGGATAATATGCGTTATTATACAACTCCATCTGGACATTTACAAAGCTTTCTGAGCTTTCGCCCTAATTACATTCATCTCGTCTCATTTTCTTTCAATTAATTTCAGATATCTTGGTCATTATTAATTTTTTTTAATATTTAACCTTATTACTGAGCGTTAAAACTAGCTTTTTACAAAATTATTTAAACAATTTTGTTGTATACTTTTATAAGCCAATACACAAACCAACGATCAGCCAGGACACCAACCAATGATTGTCGTTTATTAAATGAAGTCTATAATAAAGGCGCCACATAAAATCATACGATAAGATACATGTACAATTTTGGGTCGTTACCATTAACACTAAGGACCTTTAAAAACCAATTTTTGTTGCATTCTTTTTGAACACCACATTTCCAAATTAAAAAAAATGCGTTAGGTTCATTCCCGATGCTTTGCAAAAAATATTTGTTGTAACTTGATTACACTTTATCAAAACGACAAGAGGCAAGTAATATTGAAAGCTTGAATACTTGTGCACAGTACATGTGTTCTTGATTGACGTCATATGGCAAGTCAATATTATTATTTCACAATTCCTTCCGGTTCTACACATAGTCGAAATGAAAATCTCCTATCACACTTCTCAGTTGCTTATACTGAGAGAAAAAAATTTTGGTTTGCTTTTTATAAATTATATTATAAATTTTGAACCACAAAGGATATTAAGATAAAGGATATTAACTTGATAATATAATCCTGTTATATTCACCACAAGCGAAGTTTTACGAAATGAAGTTTTATAAAAAACATAGTTTGCAAAGGGGACCTCGAGCATGGGACCTCAGATGTACACTGATCACGTATTAAAACAGGTCGGTCGTCTTTATCTTAGAGGTTAATAATTATGCGCAGTGTAAGAGCATCAAACATATTTCTTGGCAAATCGTATTTTTATATGTATACCCTAATCCGATATCGAGATATCTGCAAAGTATTTTATAAAATTTGTTTGTTTTGGTTATTAGGGCATTACAAATTTGACTTGCGGAAGTCAACTTAGCAATAAAGTCTTTGAGCAAGCGAAATTGAGAGTAAGTCTAGTTTGGTTATCCGCCTAAAAGGTTCATAGCCTAAAAATGCGTCTGGCTTTGGAATTGCTTAAAATCTTTAGTTTTCTTATTGCAATTAAACAATCAAGGTCTACCATTTTTAATAATATCGAAAATGCAGTGAATATTAAAACGCACAACCAGTCCTTCAATTATGATGATCGTGAAGTTTCAACAAACGGATCTAAGGTGCCCTACATCCGAATCTGCTGCCCCCGCAGGAATATGTTGGCCAATGGCGAATGCGATGATGGTCTGGAGGAGAAGATTGCCAGGTCTAATCCATACCTGAATTTGGTAGAAAGCTGGAACGGATCGCTGAAGGAGTACCGTTACAATCTCACTGACATGACAGTTGTACGGGAAGAGTTTTATGATTCTGAGGAGCTGATGAGTCTGGGAGAAGATGAATTCATGTTGTTTGAGGTTTGGCTTTCAATTTGAATATTTCTTAGTCTGTCTAATCCGACATTTTTAGCACGGAACCTTAATAATGCACTCATTGAACCGGACTACTGAGGACTACTGTATTTATCCCTATCATATTTATTCGGACCCTCCAAAGTCCATATGGATGATGTTTCGTAAGGGCAAAATACAATTGCTCCCAGTGATCTTAGAGAGTAAGCGCTTTTCTATCTGTTATTGCCTTTACCTTAATGTTTCCGATCTTTCAGTTAGTATGATATCGTTGGTATGCTATATTCTCACTATCGTAGTTTATATTTGCATAAAAGAGCTGAGAAATGTGCTCGGCAAGTGTTTAATGTGCAGCCTTTTCTGTATGTTTATGAATGACCTTCTCTCTATTCTGGACAAACTGAATTTGTTAAATGACTATTGCTCTTTAGCAGGTTAGTAGATACAACTTAATTTATATTTTGTCTGAAGACTAACATCATAAGCTAATAAGACATCAAGACTAAATCTTATATGATTAAATTTACTGAAAATATCGTTGATTACTTTTAGGATACAGTAAACCTTTTTTCAAATTGTCCTCTTTGCTCTGGCTTTTTGTCATGAGTTATCAAATGTGGAAAGGATATAGAACGGGAAAGGGTGATGCGATACGTTATCAATTCCTGGCTTACAGTTTCTTCACTTGGAATTCGGCTGCTATTCCGACTGGATTAATATTTTTGATAAATCATGGTTGGAACAACGATCCCAATAAATGGGATTGGATGCCTTTGGTGGGGTTTTCACGATGCTCTGTGAATTGTGAGTTTGATTTAAAGTTATATTCAAGAAGACCCTGTTTGTAACAACTATCAATGCTCGTTTTCAGATGAGAAGTGGTCTGCATGGATGTACTTTTTTTTACCGATACTGTTTCTCTACTTTATCACAATGGACATACACATTTCCAAAGTAAAACCACAACTATTTATACAACGATTTATTTTGGAGTCTTTTAACCAATCATAATATTCCTTCCATCTTTTAACTTAGATATTTTGTATTTCAACGGCTGTTTACCTTAAAGGGCATATTCTGGGCCCTGAACTGCTTTTCGCTTATTGTGGATAGACCCCATATTTTGTGGCCTGTCACTTGGGCTGAAAAATATTTCAATTTTAGTTTTGGAATTTTTGTTTTTATATTTTTGGTTCTTAGACACTGCATTCTTAGATTGCTCATTCCTAGGTAAGTCATCTGTTAATAATATTAAAATTACTAGTAACCTTTTCCGTGTCCTAGAACATTCAGGAAAGGCCGAGATGACTTGGAGATTACTAAAATTTAGTTTTTTATTTTTCATTTTAACTATTTGTATTTATATAACACTAATATTAAAATCCTACATATTACTAGAGGCCTGTCTTGTATTGGACAATCATTCCAGATCAGATTAAAATCAACAATGTTATCGACATAGTTGTTTAAGTTTCGTTCACTTTAGTTAAGATTGGTGTCGAACGTTGAACATATTTTTAGCACACAGTCCACATCAGCCGATGCACGAACCAATGATCGATAGTTACCTAAATGAACAGAATACACATTTTTGAGGCGCCACGTAATAAAATACGATACGGCCTTTTTACAATGCAATGCAAGGCTGTGTTACGGACATGGTTAGATTGACACGCTTAATAATTCTGATCAATAATATATATACTTCATAAGGATTACATTGCAAAATAATTGTTCGATATATTAATTAAAAAGGAAGGTATTAGATATTAATTTATAGAAACGATCAATTGCATCCAAGCCTCACGATCTCCAGAATTTATGGTTGGTTCCCACAATAATTTATCAAAACGACAAGCGGCCATTGAAATGTAAAGCCTCTGCAGATGGAGGACTGCTCAGATGATCACCCAAGATTAAGGGGATTTTGCGCGCAGGCGCACCATCAAAAGTCATCAGGAAGGTGTCACAAATCATTCACACGACGGGAGAGAGAAGAAATGCGGCGCGGTGAAAGTGGAAGTCATATTAAAGCGGCCGAAGATAAATACAGGAAAGCCAGAAATTGAAACAGTTGCTTGGAAAAATCACCCGAAATTCTAAGGGGCCGAGTGAGAGCAATTCCAGCGAAGCGTTCATCTATCGTGTAATACAATCCGTGCGTAACTATAACTACTTAGTACACGGATGCATCTTGTATCTGCGATCCGCGAGGTGAACAAACTCCGCTCTGCGCATGCGTCGCTGGCTTCGCGGGAAGTGTGTCCTCCTGTTGCTGTCATCCAATTTCAAAACATGAAAAATTAGTCCATTTCCGTCGCATAGATCCATAGATGCCCGGCCCCATGTGCTCACCTCGACTCATCCTTCGCCCCCGGGTTGAACGAACTGCAATTGTATCCAGTCCTGCACGGCAGACTTGTTGCCGTTTCAATATCCCACCCTAGGTGCATTGAACTCGGGCTTAAGATAAATTATTGGGGTTGTGGTTGAGGTGGTTCTGGATTCCGAGTACAGTCACCAGGATGTGAGCTAATCGGAAAATGATCCCCCTAGAAAAGGAAGAAATTTATAAGGTTTCTTCAGGTGAACTGTAAATTAATTTGAATGAAAGAGTAAATGATCAAATAAACTCGTATTTAATTAAAACCATCCAAATTTATAAATCTAAAAACATTTAAATCGAATCTGCAATGAGGTACATGTAGCTATTATATTTTTATTACATCGAATTAAAAAAAAAACACTTAATCGATTTTAATTTTAAAAAAAACGTAAAACGCCGAAGAAGAAGTTTTGTCAAAAATGTTGCCAAGTTAAGGCAAAAATTCATGGAATACTTTTAAACATTAAATCTCCTATTCACTCCCCTATTTACTGAGTGGAGTCCGACTCCGACTGCCAAGATCGCAGTGCAATTAAATGGCAACCAAGCAAGCGACACTCTGGTTCCGCTGGCAAACTTTGGGCGACTGCCATTACAACCCCTCCCCCCATTTTTCCTCCTTTCCCTTGGGGTACATTAGAAACCGAGTCCGCTTCGCGGGGTGCAGTGAAAACAGACGCAACGTCTGCTCTTGGTATCAGAGATGCCCATTACCTGATATACACAAATAGATAAATCGAGCTGTTAAAAAAAGTAATTTTAAGCTCAATTTTTATCTGTAAATTTATATTTTTTATTAAAATTTATTATTACTGAATTTGCATTTTATTATAATCTGATTTAAGACTTTTATGAAGAGACATTTGGTTAAAGACAAAACAAAGAAAAAATGTTCATAATGTAAGAAAATTAAACAGGGTATTTTAAAAATTTTGTAGAAATAAATCATATTTTGGAACACAATTTGCAGCAACATTTGATAGGTTAATGTTTTTATAAAAATATAATTCTATTTAAGCTCAATCTAATAATGGTTTTGCAAAAAAAGTATTGTAAATATTCAAAAATTGCTGGAAATCTACAAAAAATGTTCGTAATAACATGGGTAAATGAATTTTAAAATGGCTAAAAAATGTCTGGATGGGCAGCCCAGCTCTGGAAACGGAATCTAACAAAAGTGATGGACCGGCGCTGACTGCACGTTCTGCCCGCGACTATTTTTAGCCCCGTCTTTGGCTCTCCGTCTAGTTAGCATCGGGGCAGATACACGTACATCCGAAGGCACGGATGTATCTGGGTATCTCGGCATTGTACGCATAGTATATATCCTCCTGTTGCTGAGTGCTGTTGCGGCTGCGCTGCCTTACTTCTGATATTCCATTCCATCCATCGGATGCAGTTGCCGCCTGCTCGGCGATCCACTCGTCTCAATTGCATTCCAGGGCGCGTTCGGTACGGATACGGTTTCGGTTACGGCGGACAAAAGATACGGATACAGCAGCGCCAATCGGATTAATTGCCACATTGGATTATCAGTGAAAAAGTGAATGTGAAAGAAAACCTAAAGAGAAGTGGCATTATACTATAAAAATCTTGAAAAGTGATTGCATAAAGTTCCTAATATATATAAATAAATATCGATTGTGAATTAGATTCAATTAATTAAGTTGGATTTTTAAAAACTGAAATTCCAAAAATTTCCAATAATAACTCCTAAATCTTGCATAAGCAGAGGAATACACAAAATCATTTAAGGTTTGTTTTAAAAATACGTGTTAATATTGTAGCATACTTATTTGATTATTAATTCTAATGGCACTGGAAAAATTGTATATAAGTTAAATATTACCAAGATGCTTTAAACTTCTTATATAAACATAAGACATCCCGAAGAGGAAATATCTTTGAATAGGCATAAATAAACAATACCCAACAGAAGATAAATATATACATTATTTTGGATGTACTTCATTTGTTATAAATATAATTATTATTATTTTTAACGATCCAGAAACTTTTACTTATAGTTATATAAAAAGGAAAATTTGTTTTAAATTCTAAATTAAACTAGGACTTTTAGAAAAATTCTATAGTGCTTTACTCCATCCACCTATGACTTGCCTCCTCTATCAGAACTTAAGACAATCGGCAGAAATGAGTAATGCCAAAGTAACTCGATGTCGTCTAAGTAGCTGGTGGAATGCGCAATATCTCCCCGATCGGGGATCGGATCCTAAAAAGGGAGCATCGTTCAGTGACCACATCCCAGAGCATTTAAGTGGAAATGTGGAAATGTCTGGAGCGGCGAGCCGAAACAAAGGCAGCTGAATTTAAATTGGGAACCAACTGAAAAATGTCGCATGTTCGATGGGGCGCCCATTGGCTTAAAAATGAGTAAAAAAAGAGGCGGCAAAACGTAAACAACACAAAAAGAGTGAAAGAAGCACAAGTTCAAGATTCTCACAGATACTCCCAACTCACACAAACTCATCTGTGGAATAGCTAAAAGTAGAAACGCGCGCAGACGAAGCAATAAACTGCACGGAAAGTAGTTTAATGCAGTTTGCTGGGGATCCTGGGCCCCGTCACCCAAACTACCCCCCGCCCCTCTCCATCACCACCACGCCCCTTGGCGCACGACAAACAACTACAAATACAACAACTGCGACCACGTCGCGCCGCTTAGTTTTCCTCCGCCGATCGTTTCCCCGATCTATTTTCGTACCGCTTTGGGATGTGTAGTTTTTCGTCGCCTCGAGTAATTTGTTTCTTGCATTAGTTTTGTGGAAAATTTACACTGCAAAAAAGTACTTATCTTTTTGCCAAATTAAAGAAAATATGGCTGTGCTATATATTGGAGGTCCCAATAAAAATCAAGCAAAATGTATTTTAATATGAAAAACCTCATATTTAAATTTAAATTTAAATTGATATTACATTTTATTACATATGTGTATTATTTCTTCATAAAATGTATATTTTTAAATAATCGGAAAACATCATTTTATTTGTCTATTTTTGGTTAATTTTTTGGACATTAATTTGCATTAAATTCAATTTGACAAATACTTAGTCAAATAAAAGTGAGCAGTGCAGATTCGGCAAACCTAAGCAAACTTCAGCCCTGACTAAAGAAAATTTGCCCTCAAACAAAACGATGGCAATGTTTATTTAAAACTTTGCACTGCCAAAGTCAACTTGCGGTGGCAGTGGCACAAGCCAAACGTTAGTTTTCCCCAGCGACTTCAAAATAATGGAATGGGGGAGCAACAGCAGCAACAATAACTATTGCAACACCTACTCGAGGGGAAAATCTGGATGAGCCGGGGAAGGGGACTGGATATGTCAAGAGGCCGACGACATTGCAGCTGAACTACAGTGAAACTCCTTTATGATAGATTTCTGTATTTACTTTACTTTACTTACCCTTTTTGTATTTTTTCATAAATTTAAATTCTTAAATAGTGGTTTAACTTAAAAATTTAATTACTAAAATGTAATTATGGTCTATAGTTTATTTACAATATATTTTAGTTTTAGGGGAGTGTAGTGTTTAACTCTATAAAAATCATTTAAAAAGTTTATATAAATTTAACTATTAATATCTGAAGAATAAGTTCAAGTTATGTAAGTCAGACTGTCTTTTGAGTTCCTTGCTCCGAAGAAGAAGCAGCTGAAGACGTCAGCAGAATCGCTGCAGGGGGCACCCTCACACTTGAACACAAAAGATAGACAGATACGCACGCGCACCAAATGTGAGCGAGATGCGCATGTGGCCATAAAAACGAGGGGAAGTTGTTGCCTGTGTCTATCGCTCGAGGGACACTTCCGTCTCCAGATCTGTGTACTTCGTGGTGCCCTGCATGTCTGCAGTTGCTTTGTACCTACCCCATTTCCCTGGCCCCCTCACATGTGGGAACCGCTGGAGCCGTAGATTGATGTTGGGACAATTTCACGTCCTCCTGTTAGCCGGGCATTAAGTGGCATTAAAGTTGTCCGGGCTTATCGCTCACGAGCAGAAGCTCGCACCTCAAGATGCAGCTACACTCGAACAAATTATAATCCAAAACTGAAGTGTTTTTAAAGAATTGAAATATCCACTTCAAGCGAAAACAAAGAGATATTTATTTAATTTTATATATATTTATTGATTTTATTTAAATCCGATTAATCCTAGATAGCAGCATAAATGTATGTTTTTCCCAGTGTCATTATCTTCCACCGAGCTCCACCGATCTCAACTCATTTCCGCTGGAAATCCATATATTCGAGTGCGCCTTTATGGAGGATCGTTAAAGTCAAGACAGTCCCGAAATTACATATGTCAAATTATGTTTAATGTGGGGCATTAGCCAGGTACAGTGGTGTTTGAAGAAGCTACTGTACTATAATACTGCACTGATAATTGGGGAGGTTCCCGAGGAATGCATTACATTTTATTGCTCAAAAAAACTTTTTAGTACTTTAAAATGTGTTGTTCACATTTTTAGACAACGTGTTATATTTGTAAAAAATGTTAATATATTTAAATTTTAAACGTTTGTGTTATAGAAACTCCCAACATCTTATACAAAGGTCACAAAAACAAAAAACAGTCCCTAAAAAATTTTTTTTTTTTTTTTTTAATTAAAGAATCGAATATGAGTGTGTTTTAAAATTTAAAACATTGCAACACTATTATTACTATTTTAAATTATTTATTATTTGACCATGCTTACTGAATGCAATTTATATAAATTATTATAAAATATAATAAATAATCTAATATTTTTGAAATATTTTTCAGCATGCCCACGCTGCCGCAAATTGCTCTCCCGATGGACGGCGATCAGACGGAGCTGCAGACGCCCCCGCTGCCGATAAACCCGCCACCCAAGGTGCTGGCCAATGGGATCGTTTACGGATTCCGCACCCGGCACCTGTCCTGCATCGAGGAAAACGACTCGGACTCGCTGCACGGATCGTCCATTCCACACGCCTATGATATGATGCAGCAGGCGGACGAGACCTTCCAGAAGTTGAATGCCAACGAAGAGCAGGACGAGTCGGGCAGTGAGGAGGAGGGCCTGGAGAATCTGGACGACACCATCGCCATGATCGACGAGTCGCGGCTCCTGGAGGCCGATTACCTGGACGAACTGGTGGCCGAGGAGCAGTTGCAGGAGCAGGACGAAGAGGAGGAGTCGTCGGATCTCGTGGACTCCGGCAATGTGGAGGAGGACTTCTGGCAGCCGAGCTTCAATCGCAACGACATCATGATGACCTCGGTCTACGGAGCTCTGAATGGTTCTCTGACCAGTGAGGTGTCCTCGACTGCTATCCCAGGATATTCCGATTGTGCCACGCCCAGAAAGGAGGCGGAAGCCGTTTATGCCACGCCCGAGAAGCGACGAGCCAGCAATCGGAGTTTCGACTCCACCTGCGCCTCCCTCACCAGTTCCATGTATGGAGGATCCATGAACTCCTCGCTGGACCTGAAGTACGCCTCCTTGGGCGGAGGGGATTTGGGCAGTGGGGGAATCAGTGGAACCAGCACTTTAAGGGGCACATCAGTGCCTCCCATGGATATATCCATGATGTCCAGCGATGGAGTGAGTGCCCTTGACTGGGGATCGGCCAGTGTGAGCTGTGTTTTGGACTCTGGCGAGGGTAATCCCGCCGAGGAGCTCAACGAGGAAATGGCTGCCAAGTGCCTGAGTGCTGCAGAAAGTGGTAAGTGAAAGTAAACCTAGATTTTATTCCCTACTTGGGACAAGTGATTTCTAAAGTCCTCTTACCTGTCGTGGGAAAAACAACCGGAGATCATTTGATTTTCGATTCTATTTTTTAATCGCCAACAAGCGAAACGCCTATTTTGCTAGGCCTTAAAACTATCGTTAGGTGGAGCCTATTAACCCAAAACTTCTTAATTAACTGCAAATTGTAAACAAAACTCGGCTTTTATATTGATCACATCGGCGATTTCTCTGGTGATTTCTTCTTGCTGGCAGGGTAATCCATCAATGCGGTAGGGCATTAAACTCATTTACAATCCTTCATTACCGGACATGCAAACAGGCGCACCGTTTTAATGACCCACTCGCAGCGGACCCATTTCGCTCTGCTCGCCATTAGAAAGGCAGCCCGCGAGGCGGCGGCTGACCCCCAGCACTTCCACTTCCACCCTCCCTCCCCTTGGTCCTCTCAGTCCCACAAATCCCCAGTCTGTAACTGCAACATCATCAGCAGTATCCTCGGCCGAAAAACTAACAAACTTCCACTGGCCGTGGGGAAGGTTTTATACACTCGAACAAAATGGGTGCCAAATTGAACTTCCTAAAAGTTTATACCTCAAAAAATAAATTACAATTTTTTATAGAACAATAAAAATTAATATATACTTCGAAATTCGAAATAGTTATACAGTATCTTCGCAATTATTAAGGATTTAAATATATTATTATAATATATATATCTTTACAATAGTTTTAACAATAATATTTTCTAGACAAAACTTCTTTTTTGCGATGCTATTTTTTCGTTTCTCTAACAGTAACAAATATTTGTTTAAATATTAATTAAGTAAGTTCTTGTGTTCTAGTAGTTTCCAGTGTATACAATTCGATTGGCAATAGAGTAAACAAAGCGAGTGAAAGCCAAACTAGTGGCCAGACTTTGCCCATTTCACACAGATGTTTAACAAGCCGGCCCGGGTCATAAATCATCCAAATGGATATATTCACCGCGCTTATCCATCTCCCATTTGGTTAGCATATGACCGAGTCCGGCGATCGGGTAGATGGATCCTCGGGGTGAAAACTCGCTGACATTGACAGTTTCTAATAAGAAAATTGGCCAAGATTTATGCTCGTGCTGTGGACTTCCATTTTAATTTAAAACTAATCAATAAACTGGCACAGCCAACCGGGCGGCGAGAGCAACAAGAGTGTTCAACAAATTGCCAAATGATGCTGCAAAGTGCAATGTCACAGTAACTTACGTGCCACTCCAATGGCAAAATGCTCAACGGCCACAAAGCTGATGAGAATTTATGCTAAGGGTTAAGTGTCAGCCTCGTCAATATATGCATAGTGGGTGGTTTCGCTGACGGATGCCATTAAAATGCACTTGACCATTTTCGGCATGAGATCATCATCCTCTGGCTTAGCTCATACTTAAGAAGCATTTAAAAAATGTTTACAGTCGTATTAAAAATTAAGTATTATTAAAAGAAACTATTCCAAAAAATTACCAATATAATAATGGTCTTAACGATTAAACAAGAATCAAACAAATCTAATCAAGGCTTCCGATTATAAATGCTTAAAAATCTAACCAAACTTCATCATCAGTTTCACAAATAAAATATTTAACAGATCTTCAAAAACGGTCATTTAATATTATGTTTTAAAAGCTATCAAATAAAATTTCTTCGATTTTCAATTTCACCCCATGGTGCTGCAATTTCGCGGCTCGAGCGCTGTTGTGCGTGTGTGTTTGTGCGGAAAAGTGAAAAGTCATGAATCATATACATCATGATCACACCAAAGCGAACCACACCACACGACCATGGCGAACTAGGATGGATGATGATGATGATGAAGCTGCAGCGGCCGGGGCATCGGATATGCGAGTGGATGGGCCATAAAGTTACATGGCTTATCGCTGGAAAACTTTTAAAAAACACTTGAGATTGCGGCGAGAACGAGCGCGGTGGCCGGAGCAAAGCTAAGAGCGCTTCGAAGACGCGTCTACGAACAGGTATAGCTCTTCTGCAGAAGAGCCTAAGCACACACACCGCCAAGAGAAAGAGCCACAGAGGCGAAGAAAGGGGGCTTTGTGGATGGAGGATGGAGGTTGGAGGACGGAGGAGTTGTTGGTGGCTTGTATCTACAAATAGACGCGGACTGACGGCCGCAAGACAAAGTCAAACAAAAGACCCAAACGGTAGTTGCCATGAATGGACAACAGACTCGAAACCGGCTGGGAACTACAGTAGACCATCTGTAATAAAATATAGATGGACGAAATTGAAATAAAATAGGATATCAACCAAATTCGAATAGAACTGAAACGTATTCAAATAAAATTCTAGCCATCCAGCCCGGAATATAAATAAATAAAATAAATTCACACAAATTATATTTTAAGTTCTTGGTAGAGAAGTTCAACTGTATCTGCATCTGACGGATACGGGGCGCAGACTCCAACTGAAACCCTATCCCGAACGCAGTTGCAAATGCAACTTTGTTGCCCGTGGGCCCAGCATGGACTCCTCGGACGGCCAACTATTTATTGGAATGGATCTCGGGACTCCGACCCAGTCGCAGATTCAGATTGGAGCCCCATAAAATTACCGCGCACGCACCGGCGAATGCGAATGCATTTTGTGTGTTCGATAAAAGGCGCGTCGGCGATTCCCACAATCGACGTTGCACTTGAATTTGAATTCGCAATTGCTCTCTCAATATTTATGAGTTGAACTCTGTAGTTAGTTTCTTGGGCTGCGATAAGAAAATTGCTGCCAGGAAGGGATAATTGGGATTTAAAGCCTTAAAGTTGAGGGAGCATACTATACATACCGGGTTGTTTAAAAATACTTAAATATGATAGAGTGGTATTAAAAAGCAATCTTTAAAGTTACTAAATTATTCTTTACCCCAATTTTAAAATATAATTGTCTTTGTTCTATTATTTATATATTTCTTTCGTGTTGCAATCTAATCTCTTTCAATATTTATGGCATTCTTATCTTTTAAATGCTTGCAATTAAACGTCATTTCTAGATTTTTGCCTTGCACAGATTTTCTCGACCAAATTAATGGAAAACTTGAACCAGATGGCTCAACTTCTGCTTTTACCTCGCCCCGCTCCCCTTATCGATGCCCATTAATCAAGATTGTGTCAAAGGTATTAGCTCATTTCGGGGGGCTCAACATGAAATCGACTCAGGGTCTATGGGGATCGGATCCAACATTGGAACATTTGGGCGATTACAAACTATTACCGTTGTCAACTGCCAGCGGTAACATTTTATTACGTGAGCCCCATGCTCTTTTTCTTTTCCCTGCTAATGAGTAGATTAATTCTAATGTAATTGAAACTGTGCCCGGTTTTCGCTTATCAAAATGTTTGGGACTTGGGCAACCGCAGCGTGATCGCTAATGGGCTGGAACGCTACCAGAATTGGTGGTAATGAAGCTGATATTGCTGATGAAGTTCGGAGCATTGCAACAATATTTATGAATAGGTGCAGGGCTCTTAGACTCAAGAAGATAGGGACTTATCGGTAATTCAGTCTTGTGTATCTACCATTTCATATTAACCTATTTTTTATATTTCCAACCACAAAATTATTAAATAATTAAATAGAAATTAATGTAGGGTTCTAAAAAATATTTGTAAATTAGTTTACTCATCACTTAGAATATTTACTTAAAGAAAAAAATTAATAAAAGACATGGCCTCAAACTTTAATAAAATAATTGATGTATGTAAATTTATTTCTCTTAGAGCACATTCTGCAGATTTATATATTTTATAGACAAACAGAACATCAAGACCTTCGACAACTACTTTCTGGTTGCTACTTTTCCTGTCCTGTTGAGTACTCAAAGTATGTGTGAACGATGACTCCATTCAAAAGCAATTTCCACAAATCTCGGACACCAATTCGAGGGCCAACATCCTGGCACATTCCCTCACAAGAAGTGCCTCGCTTATCGCGAAGATAACTCCTGGGGAGGGGAAAGTATCTCGTGGGTTAATGAGACACCAGAGGCACGTACGCTTGCGTCATCGGGTAGTCGAAATTAAAGAAGGGTCTGAACCTGAAGAGCAACAGAAGGGAGACACCAGACCCTTACCCTGGCTTTTATGTTTGCTATTTCCAACTGACAACGCGATAAGCGGCGATTCCTGCAGTCAGCACCTCAATCAGTCAAAACCCATGAAGAGCAAATACAAAATCCACAAGTGGTACCTGTGTATTTGGGTATACCAGCTAAAAGATACCCAGTACTGGAATGCAGAGAACTTTTGAAATTCGCAAATGGTTGGGTCCTAAGTCGAATATTAATTTACGTCTATATACCAAAATTGGTAGCGCTACCTCTGCAGATCTCTGAGATCCATGGGACCACATGGCTATATATCTGCATCCTATAAGTAGGCTCGCGTTAGATGCAACATACCCCATCCCTACACAAGTAAAGGGTATACAAAAATAAATACAAATTCAACGACAACGACGCGTGAATGAATTTCCTCGGCGCAAATTGAAAAAAGAGTGATAGTGATAGTGGAACTGATAAGCGGCGAGCGCCGTGCTGAGATCGCGTATCGGAGGGAAAGAGAGAGAGAGAGAGAGAGCGGTACTGGAAAACCGGTATGAGTGGAGAGTATCGGAGAGTTGCCCTCTCAGCTGGCTCAAAGTGGAGACTACTGGCTCGACTCTCCGCTTCTCTGGCACTTTTCTGGCTTTATGCGCTCACTTTTCGAACGCACTTCAAAGCTCGCGCAAGCGTACCGCATGTGAATCGGAATAAAATCGCCTCCGATCGGAAAACCATCACGACTCGCGATCGACCAACCGGCATTTTCTCATTCGCCACTCTGGATACGGTTTCAAATCGCAAAACGTGACAAGTTCCCTGGAAAATGTGCGAAAATCGATAAATTAAACCAAGCTCCCATGTGACGTATGCGTAATGTGACCACAGGGCGGATAAATGTAATTTATTTACCTGAGTATAAATACGATTTTGTGTGTGTGTGTCATTGTCTAGGAATTTTGTTTCGTCTGCAAAATGTGCAAAGTTTTTTAATGTTTACATGGCGAAATTCCAATAGTCCCAGTTGACTCATAGGTTAAGACAAAAGGAGATAAGATAACCATTGACCAACATTCTGGGAAATCTATAAACTGGGACTTACACTATTTCGCCAAACTTTTGAATGTGCCAATTTGAAGAAAGTAATTTATGCTTTAAAGTTTCTCTGATTCATATTGTGAGAGTGTTTTTGGATTTAATCGTGGTTCAACTAATAATAAATTCAAAATTTGCAATACTCAAAAAGTTTAGAAATTACAAAAAATGTAAGCAAAAATAAAAAATAATATTTCATTACTAAAATTATAAATTAATTTCTATATGAATTAAAAATCAAGTAAATATCTTTGCACAATAACTCAAATAATGAAACAAAAC
Organism: Drosophila lutescens; assembly: GCA_037075285.1. Lineage (NCBI taxonomy): Eukaryota > Metazoa > Arthropoda > Insecta > Diptera > Drosophilidae > Drosophila > Drosophila lutescens. The sequence continues at coordinate 808,305 of JBAMCF010001219.1, read as the reverse complement.
TCCAAGATCGTAAAGTGTGAAGAAAATTAAAATAATAAATTGAATCAAGTGTGGTTTTTTTATAAGGCATCCTTCGCCGGCTCTGTAGATGTATTTCGAAAACGAATTTAACGAAAAAGCATAAAGGAAAAATCCACAAAAGTACGTGCTGCCAAAAGTGCAAAAAAAAAGGGCAAAACAAACGAGGAATTTGGCCAAAGAAGCTGGGCCAAATCGACTTGAAAGGATTCGCAGCTGGAACTACATCCATCCAGCTACAGATTCAGATCCAGATACATATACCAGTACCCAAAGAGATACCGATACATACATGAGGCAGCCAACGAACCACAAAAGATACATGCCATGTTCCCACTAACCAACCGCTCTTCGAGTGGCAATCGCACCAACAACCACAACAACAATCAGACCACGAGCTTTATAATCGGAGGTACCGGCAATATTAACAGCAACAACAATAACAACCAGATCGGTGGCACAAGCAGCGCCAAGGATAAAGGAAATTTTGAAAATAATTGGAGCTGCAATAAAACAACCGGTCGTCGATCTGGAAGTGGAAATAGCTGCAGTTTTTTAGGTAAATTTTAAGTAAAGCATTTAAAAGTCCCGTTAATTGAATGCTTCTCATACTTGGGTAGCGTTAAAAAAGGGGATGTAATTTGGTGTTTATAATCTTTTCATTTTTTATGTCGAAGGAAAATGTTTTGTTTATTTAATGGGTTTAAATTCAAGTGAAATATGGATTTGGCTTAACTAAAACATTTTTCTATAAAAGACAAAAAATCTGAACTTTATGGTTCTACTTGATCATGTTATTTTGTAAATATCTACATTATTTTTAGTTCTGCGTGGATCAACTTAGTTAATGACAGTAACTAAATATTGGATACAAAATGAATGCTCTTTTATTAAAACCAAACGATTGCCCAAGTAATTTCACTTGAAATAATTTTCCATTAGCAAGACTCTGCCCATTGCACTTAAGACTTTTTCGTACAATCTCGATTAAGGCGGCTTCTTTGATCACCTGAGGTTTATCTTATGACCATCGCATCTCTTTCATTGGAATGACTGCAATTTCACAAATCGCATTTACCTTTTCCGTAATGTCGCTTTTCTGTCGCAAACTTTTAAAGGGTTCCTTTTTTAGCAGCAATTTACAATGCAAATTGCATTAATTGCAATTTTCTGTTCAAATTGAGTTTGTTGCTGTTGTCGCCGTTGCAGCATTGTTGTTGCCTTTACATTAAAATGCAAATACTTTGCACTAATTTACATGTCGCGCCGACGATTGCAGTGGAAATTGTATTTATGTAGACCCTCGCCCGTCCTTCCTTCCTTCCACCATAAAATCGCCCGAAGAGACAATGGAAGTCTTTTGTGATGATCCCACACGACTGGGTTGCTTTTGTATCTGTGTGAGTTTCGGGGGGGAGGAAGTGTAAGTGTGAGCTTGAACCATGTGAAATGCCATAAAAATTCCAGAGTCTTTGGGCTCCTTCCTCTTCATTGTTTTACACGGTACTAGCGAAATACCACTCTGTACACATTTCAGTTAATTGATTTAATTTTAGGTAATTAAAATAATGTGTTTTAATTTAGCTAACAAATTTTAATTTTCGTAAATTTGTATTTAACAAAAGATATTTCAAATGAATCATTTTCATATTACTTAACATTTAAAACGCATTATTATAAAATCTCTTCTAATGTAATTTCTAGTTATAAATTTCTCTTAACTTAAATTTCCATCTATTACCAATTATAGTGCAAATGTAAAGGGTATCTTTAATTCTAAAACCCCAACTTTTTCTACTTGTTCTGCTTCTTATGTTGCGCTTGCGCAATCCCAAAAAGCTTCTTCTTCACATTTTCTGCGCTCTTTTCATTGCGCATGCGCAAATACACACATATGTGGAAAGGGAGAGGGTGGGACAGAGGTTTTCGGGATGTCGGCACATGCGCTTTGTTTGTCTGTTGCTTGTTCACTGAGAAAAATAACAGATGTTGGCTTGAAAAATATAATGGCCAGATCATTTTATCATAACAAATATATTTATATTTTAGGCTGAGGAATAAACATACCTTTTAGTGATTAATTTCGATCTTAAATCCTCAAGTCTCTTACCAAATCTATTAAACTTCTTTCCGTGTAGTGGGCTTACTTCTACTGTGTATCTGTGTGTTTGCAAGAATTCCCAGAAATATTTTACTTCGAAATTTGTTAACAAGCAGACAACAAGAGCAACAACCACAGAAGCGATTCGAATACATAGGGAACATTGTGTTTTTGTTTGTTGTTTGGCCTGGGCCATGAAGTGTATCAAGTGTTTGCTGGGCTAGCTTCTTTTCTTTTTCGTCGGCTTTGTTCACTGCCAGAGATTTCAAGTTGAAGGTTAAAGTTGATCCGGGCTGGGCTGAAGCCTTTCGATTGAATTAGAAAGAGTTCTGTTGTTCGAGTGGTTTTCTCAGAGGTTTACCGGTCAGGACTTTGTTTGAGCCTTAGAAATTGAACGGATAGAAGTATTCTTCAATTTGACAGCAGTTTTGAAGGATTTCAAAGACCAAGGAATGCAAAGAGGATTTAACACTCAACGTCAAAAAATTTTAATTATTGCACAGATAAAATTAGAGCTTTTAGGAATAAGTTTTCTGCTTCTCGTTTTCAAGATTGAAGTAATTTTAAATTTCCTAATTTTGATAATCCTTAACTACTTAAGATATGAAAGCAGCCAGGAATGTGAAGAGCATTTAAAATTCTAGCCCAGATAAACCCGGCTTTGCACACTTTAGAGTCGATAAAATGATTTATAAAGTCACTACAACCAGTTCAATGGGGCTCGTGAGCCACTCTTCATAGCGCACTGCCAACCGATAACTCATTCGAACCCATTCGATCTGGTAACCAGCCTTCAAAGCCACATCGAATCCGATGCCAATCCGAATCTCGACGCGTGTGGGGCACCAGACTGCGCGAATCGTTTCCAATTCCACTCATAGTGCCTGACGATCCATCGAAGCACTCGGGTGCATAGTTTTAATTGCAAATCGCAAAGCTGACCAGTCATAACGAGTCTAATTAAGGCGATGTCTGCGCAGCCGCACAAATATCTTGCATATTTTTAGATCCACCAGCTGGGCATTTGCATTCGCAGACGGCGGTATTCAATGTCAGATGTACACTGAACCAATTAATAGGACCTATTGATTTGAAGCTTTGACTATCGGGAAACTTCCGCATAATACATTTTATTTGTACATTGAATGCATTACTTTTTTTGGGATCTATTAAACCTTACCTCTATTTGCAACTACAAAACTCAAATCGATGGTCGTGAATTAGTTTTTCCCAAGTGCATTCATTCAAATTAGAAAGGGAGATCGGCGAGGAAGATGAAGAACTGCGAGCTGTGAGTGGCAATGAGTTAATTTGCTGCCAAAACACACCCTCGGGCCTCATTAGCCTGCACTCCGAGTGAGATTTATAGACGAGCTGCCGGGGAATTAGTTGGAAATGCAAAAACCCTGAGGGTCAAGCACATGGGCGGAGGGTCGAGGGTGCGGAAGGGGCGGCAACAGCAGCCGCTCTGCGGGTTGTCGGCCAAGCTTGCCAAGATTGCAATATAGCCACATGGCAGGGCCGATGAGCATGAATAATGAGCAGTGGGCCAGCAAAAAGTGGCAAGCTTAGTTCAACCATAAGATCCAATCCCATAAAAATGCCATTTCGCCTGTCGTATTTTATAAACTGTGCTAAACAGGGTTTTCTTTTCCAATTTGGAGCATTTAAGGGCCTTACTTTACGCTAATCCCTGCTTAATTGGACTGTAAAGCGATGGTAGTTACTTTTAGGTGAACAAATGGGTTTTTGTCTTTCAACTTATTAGGGGAATATTTAATATCTTGTAATTGATTTCATTTTCTTTATGATTAAGGCCCTTATACAATTTTTTAATGTCGTATTCAGCAATAATGCTCTCATGTTTCTTAAGTTCCATCTAACTTTTGCAATTTATTAAGACGACAAAAAAATGTGTATTACTCACCATGTGCAATGAAACAAGTTGGCTGCTCCCTAACAACATAAACATGTCCGCAGCTGGGGGGGAAAAATGGCTTTCCATTTGTTTTTGCATTCGCTGTGACATTTTGAGTTATTTGACACTTTGCAGGCGCATATCATCTTTCCCCTTCTCGCTGTTTCGCCATCGCTCTTTCGGTCTTTCTTCTTGCAGTTTATTAACTCATTATTTTGAAATCAACTTGGCCCGGCAGGCAAAACGTGACAACTTCGCTGCACACCAGCAACATGTGCATGATGTTGCTGCTGGCGCTGTCGCAAGTGCAGCGCAACTTGCACAACTTTTCTCCTCAGCTGTTGATTAAGTACTCCGGCACTCTTTCTCCCATTAGCGAGCGAATATTATTCATTAAAAGTTTATACGAATTGTTGGCCACCGCAATTGGGCACAACAAGAAGTTATGCCGCTCTTAATTGATGCAATCAATAATTGTGGCCATATCTTTCATTTCCATCGGCGTAGACTCCTCTTTTTCGGTTCCCAAGGAAACCGCATTTCGGTTGATCTCTATCATCGAGCTCAGCATACCGCACATAGCCACACATAACAATAAAATTCACACCTATAAACATAAAATTAGCAAATTCATAAAAACTCAGTAGTCTTGTGTCGCTTTTCGCATAAAACTGCGTATAAAATTTCAAACAAAACACTTTTTGAATGCCCCACTTACTCGGATCTAAGGTTAAGCCTCTGAAACTTTTATCTTAAATGCTTAAAAAATCATTCACAAAAAACACAAAACCAATTAATTATTTGCCCATTTAACTGTGGTTGCTGTTTGGCTGTTATTTTTTGTAGATTGCAAAATTCAAGGAACAACAAACACAGCCACTGCCTTTTACTGCGTAACATTTTGTTGTAGTGAGGCGGCCAAAACTGAGAGATAAAAAAGCTACAGCTAAAAACTATTCACATCTCATCTGTAGTGGGTACAGTGAAGATTGTAGTTGACTATTTTTGAGAAAAAATATGTTAAAAAATATTTTGTATCTTAATTATAAACTATTCTGTTTACAGAAATATTTATACATTTTTTAAATAAATTTTAAGTTTACATTCTTAAATAGGTTCTTAAAAGAAGTGGCAATAATCTTTTTAAATGCAAAAGTAATTTCTAAAATTAAATTATATTTTCAGTGATTAAATAATTTATTTTTATATAAATAAATATTATATATATTAGTTAATTTCCACCGTACTCGTAGAGTATCTGCTTGGAATTGTGGCAATCGCTGTGAAGTTGTAGGCGTGAGTAGTTTGCCGATATCTTTGGGTCTGTCGGTATCTTTTTCTGATGTTTCGAAAAGAGACGTGAACAAGTAGCCGAGGACATGGCCACCGAATTCAAATGGAGTGGCAAAAAAGAAGTAGCGAGGAGATACAAAATTGTATATCTCGTGGCGATCTGTTCAATGGATTTGCAATTACATTCATGAAATTTAATTGGCGATGGGAAAAAACCTTGAATGGATTAAGCATGTGGGGACAATGTGTTTAAAAGGAGTAAATGCCGGCATATATGATGATTTATGGATAATAATTCCGACTCATTGAGGAGTTTCAATGGGATCGCCGTGAATTTTTGTCCCTGGTGGGAAGTTCCCCTTGGCCTTAAATCTATTATAATATATGGAATCTGATTTTTGCATCTAGCGCATTGCCCTATCAGACCTTGCGATCTCCATTAATGTTAGCCCATCTTCCCCATTAAAATCTCTCGCAACAAATGGTCGCCAAAAGTCACGTTTTCTCCGAAGCCTCCCCTGCACAAAAGTTAAGATCAACATGCGATAGATCGTCTGAAAAGACACTAGCGTACAAAGAGACGTGCAAAAGCGATGAACTAACATTTGCTGACTTTTGTTTACAAATGCAAATTTACCTATAATATTTGCACTACAAACCCAGGCCATCTATTTCCATCCAGCTCCACTCCAACTATTTATTTTGGTTTTATTTTTTTCGAGCGCCGCGACAATTTGGCAAGCAAACTTTTTGCGTTCAGATAGCGGCGAAACAATTGTTTATTTAGACCCGAGACGGGCAACGACAACAACAAGCAAAGCCAATTACCGTTTTTAATTATTTGTAAATATTGAAAAAGTCCGACCGACGTTTCGCTTGGCGCCGAAAACCTTATCGATTTGGCAGTCCGAGCAACAGGTGCGCCCCCCTGCGGGCAAGGTGCGAACCACACCAAGGGGTAACCTTTCCACTTATATTTGTAGATATGTGTATACATATGTCACCACAATATCTAATCTCAAAGGTCTCCACATTTCGCGTGCCAAATTCCATTCGAATGAGAAGTGGGAGGCATACCCTTCTCTAGTACCCAAGAATATTAGGAACACGAGATCATATAAAATAAAACATCTTATTTTTTTAAAAACGAAGTAAAATTATACACCTTTATAAAAATGTATTAAAGAAAGGAGTTATTTCTCAATATATTTTATTGGATTCGTAGACAACTTTAATCTCTAAGATAATTCTTTATTCTTTATTCTTTGTAAAGGTAAATGCCTAAATACCTAAAAAATAGTCCCACATTTCTCTGGGTGTAACTTTATGAAATTCAAATGCTAAATTAAATCCAAAGTTTATGAGTAAAACCAAACCAACTTTTTTTAACCCTATCTTTTTTTTATCTTACCATCATACATCAGTTTGTCACAAAAAATTAAATATTTTTTTTGTGTGGGCAATGAACACCAAAAAATCAATAAATTTGAAGTGCACTCATATGATAATTTAAATTTTTTTCCGCATTTACACGTAAGCTTGTTGCTGTCATAATATCGGCGATTGTTTGTTCGTTTTATTTCCAGCTTAAACCCTTGGCTGACTAATTTTTGGCAAACGAATGTGCGATTTGAGTGTTGTCATTCATTCACTTATTGTTTCCTCGTTTCGACAAAACCTTAGCTTGGCTTTTACAAAGTGGGCGTGTCGCATTGCGGTAATTTATGAAGTGTTTTTTCTCACTCTGTTTAATTGCCGCTCAGATGATTTAGTGTCTTTACTTTCTGCATTTCCTCTTGTTGTCTTTCCTTACGACTTTCACCTCGCCAAAGTGAAATTACGGCCTAATGACTAAACATTTCATTTAATTAGAAGATTCATCGCGCAGATGAAACCGAAACAATAACAAAAGGGCGGAACAAGAAAAGTTTTTTGAACTCCGTGAGTGTGTAATCTTTAATCTTGGCTCATTATAAAAATTTGGCAATCAAGGAAATTGATCTGACACCTGAAACCTCAAAGAGGATTACGGCTATTTAATTTTGATTTTGATGGATGCGAAGATGAAGATTTCTGGGAAGAAAATTTCTTAAATTTTTAGCTTTACAAAAAGCTTGCTGTAAAACAAACCCCTGCCGTTATTTTGACATTTCGGGAAGTTTGGTGTCGAACCCTTTTCGCGGTCCACTGACTCACCTGGAACCTGCAACGTTGCAACACTGCAGCGAATTAATTTATCAACATTTACCGCTACAATGTCAACGCCAGCAGAGCGGCACAGAGAGAAGTTTGCAACATTAAAAGGCCATAAATTCGACGGACAACTGGCCTGGCTCTGCGGCCCATCCGACTTCCAAGAAGCTGGCAACTTGATATAGCCAAACGTTTCTGAATATATATAGCCACAGTTTCTGGCGAGGAAAACCTCTGTGCCGAGACCAAAGTTTGATTTATGCGTTGCGATGCTCAATGGGCGATACGGGGCCGAGCCAAGGAAGTAACCGCAGTCAAATTTCCAGGCCCAAACGGCACGACTACCAAATTCGCTCGCTGGCCAGCGTCTACCTGGCGGTTAAATGCAGCCAAACATAAATTATAGGCCATGGCTAAGTAGGAAAACTCTTGGGCCCAGCAAGGCACAGTGGAAAGGTTAGACCAACGAGAGATAACCGAGAAATTCCTTTCCTTAAATGAGTCACTAAAATTTAAATTCTCCCAAGATAAACGTCTGGAAAAAGTAGGTGTTAGGTTGGACCTTACAATTTTAGATTAATATATAAATGCTTTAAATTTTTCAATTATAAAATGTAAATCTTTTTGTTTATATCATTAAATTTTACTATATTCATGGAAATCTTTATATTCGCAAGTCAAGAGAATTAAATTACATAAAAAATGGTCTGATTTAGAGTTCATTTAACAACATTTAAATTTTCACTCTCGGTTCTGATTAAGGATTTTATATAATTTGATGCCCGCATTTCTATAGGATTTTTGCCAGCTTTTTTTCAATTATCCCACCGTCTCTTGCATTTCCCAGCAGCTTTTCAGGCCCCTACTACTTTCATAATGTTGGCAAACATTTAACGAAAGTCCATAAACACAATACACATGCCCAGGAACTTCACCGGCTTACTAGTACAGCCAAATGCAAAATTTCCCTCCACTGCGGATGTTGGGCCTCTTGAGTGGCTGTTTGCCAGCTTCGATCCGATCCAGAGTCGGAGTCGTCGTCGTCGTCGGATACATGTTGCCGCCGTCAATGTTTCGCCTTTGTCTCGTAAATTTTAACATTTTTATTATAAAACCAAGCAGCTCGGCTGCTGATTTCTCACACAATGCGCGCGATTTATTTTGTATGCATTGCGAGGCTGAAATTGATTAATTACAAAGCGGAAGAGTTGCTGGTCCAGCCGGTATAAGACCAACATTTTGTTACGATTATTCATTGGTTCATTTTTCAAGCTTAATTTTCTGTAGGTATTATTACGATTTTGTTTTTATTACACCAGGCGCAAATCAAGTATTGTAAGCTTCGTGATTTGCTTGGGGCCACGATTCTTCAATTGTTGTTCTATTTATTGAATTATTCTGAAGGTTTCTGCATTATCTAAATGACACTGACACCACTGACACTCGAAAGTGCTGGAGTGCAAATGTGTGAACCAATAAAAACGCTTAATCGCTTTGGAAACATTTTTTATGGCTGTAACGGGCAGACCCACCAAATGCCACAGACAAGATTCGAATTACAAAAATTGAGAGTCATAAAAATATAGACAAAAAATATTCTAATATATTCTTACTACCTAGAAGATTTTATATAGCACAATAAAACTATATGCTGTAAAAATGTGGCATTGAAATTGAATATCACACCGAAAAAAAATTAATTCTAAACTATTGAGTTTCAAATATGTTTTAATAAGATGGGTATTAAATTAATACTTTTGGGAGTGTTATAGTTTAACTTTCGTTATAGAAATAAAACCACAAAATATGAACTTTATAATATTTAGTATAACATTAATAATACAGAGTTCAAATTTAAGATTTAAGTATTGCATTTCTTCTTTTGTATATAGAAGAAGCACATGTTCCTGCGGGTTTACTTCTATATGTAAATCTATATAATTACAAGATCTGGCGCCTTTCACAGTCTGGCGCCCTGTAAATTTCCCATGGAATGCAAAACGACAAACTTAAATCTCAAGTGACAATAAGGGGGCAGTAATGTCAGTCGCACTTACTTTTAATTGCTGTCAAGTGCTTTGCAAAACCCTAAATTGGCATCTCATCTGTGAAGGAGAAGGGCGGAGTGGGGTGGGGGCCTATGGGGGGTTATCCAGTAAAATGTCAAAACAATTAATGCCAATCGACTCGCGCTAGATACAAATTTGTTTTTCCATCGCTGTGCGGTGCCGCAAGAAGTTGAGACATAAGACTTTTGATGTCACATGTGTGTTTGCTTTTTAATGATTCTGTGTGCTACTTAAATTTCACGGAATTGTCGTTGTTTTTCTGTAGCCGCTGTTTTAATGAGCTATTAAAATGTTTGGGGAACTGTAGGACATGTGTAAGAGCCAAATGCCATGTAAGAAGAGCACTAAGCGGATTCTTAAAAAAATTGTATTTTTATGAAGAGGATTGGCTTTTATGAAATATACTTCCCCATAATGGACCTATAATGAGATCAGTTCTATTTTTTTATTAATTATCTCATATCTAATGACATAACTAATCTTTCCTGTTTTTTCTTTACAGGTAAGTTTCGATGTTTACAATGGCTCTACTTTAATTAGCACATCTGTAAGTAAATATGTTTGTACAATAGAAGTAAACGATAAGATCATTTCTATTTTGGGAGTTAAAAAGTATGGATATTGCAATTTTAAAATTTAATGTACTCAGCTAAACGTCTCTCTCTATGAGCTTGAAAAATACGCTCAATTTATTAAGTTGTAAAACCTTTGTTGAATTGCCCGACACACTCCATTAGACAGACTCCATATAAACGCTTCATTTGCCAAATCATTTAACATAATTAGCCGGCAAACACGATATGATCTCATAACCAGTTTCCTTGGCTGGCAAATCCTTCGGTTAATTGGCAAACTAAGCGAAGAACAAAGGAGTTCTACCTGTGTCAGTCTAAATTCATAATTCAAACATCAATTCCGAGAAGCGAGTGTGGACACAATATTTCATAAATGTCTGGCGACTGAAACCAAAGCTCCCCCTTCAATCTCACTTCCTTTTGGCTGGAGTTTCGTTTTGCTTTCGGCTTCGGCTTTATTTGCAATCAAACACAAAATGCACAGGGCATGGAAGAAGCTACATTAACCTTCAAGTCATTGGGTTCGTTGGTATTACTTTTTTGACAATTTTCTGAAATGTATTTTTTTGTTTCGTTGCGCAAATAAAACGACTACAATGCTGACAACAGCGACAACGACTCGAGTTTGTATCTAAAATCAACAAGTTCACGACGACATCGCAAGCCCAGCCAAAACAGAGGAGATAAAAAACTTTAAAGCGTCGGGCAAATACAGAGAGATACCCAGCCAAACACCAAAACCCAACCGGCACCAATACAAATGCCCCCCATTCATTTCCAGACCTTCGCTTAGAAGGTAAATAGAACTCCAAACAAAAAGCTACAAAAAACTGAACCTCTGAAAACCCATTGGAGTGACAACCCAAAACAGATAATACACTCGCTTACTCAATGCTTTTTGGGGGTGGCAATAATCAAATCGGTTTTATGTCCGCTTAGGGCAGTAAGTTTCCATTGTAAAAGTTTGGCTTTCATAAGCTTGTTTTCCTTAGAATTTTAATTGAAACTTAATTCTCAAAAAATTCCATCGCCAGGTAATAAGATACCATGTACTTTCCACTGTTTTTAATGCCACTCATATATACCCGCAGATAAGTCTTTCAAAAGTGTAAAAAATAGATTTTAAAAAGTTTTCTAAAAATATTCCTTATACATTATTTTCGCATCTGTCTATAAGATCTTCTTATACATTTCTCGGTTCTAATTTACATTTCTTTTTTGGTCCAGTCCAGTCGGGTTTCTCTTGACCAACTGCTGATGGGACCTTTAGAAACAGTAGAAGTATCAAGACCGCAGATAAAAAGTTCTCTAATTTCTGAATTTTTATACAAGTTCCGAAAATATTCTTTTAACTGTTTTCCTTTTATATCAATGCCCTGGCTTTTAGATCCTCGTAAATGGACATTTCTCCCCTCTTCAGATCTATTTTCGTCCTGGCCAGTTGCGTTCCAATGCGAACGAGCCGCTCGACCAACTGCTGATGCCGCAGGTTCAGCGTGTTCCTTAGGGAGTCCATAGATTGAAACTCCTCCTCGCTAATGCGTTCCTGTTCCAACTGATCGTCCAGGTCGTTGATGCGCTGCAGCAGGTGATTCAGTCGCATCTGGATGACTTCGCGATCGGATTTCAGCTGCGTCTCCTCCCGTTTCTTTTGCTCCAACCACTCGATCTCGGTGGGCGAAACGAGTTTCCTCAGATCTTCGAGGTTCACAGTGAGAACTCCAGAGCTATTCACAAATTTCGGTGGCATTTCTCTACTAAAAGTCTAATATTACACTTAAATTTAGTCTGTTGAGAAACAGTTTCAGATTTAATATTGAAAGTAATTTCGGAGTTTCCTAGAGCTAACGTTTCCTATCACGTGTTTTACAAAACTGAAACTCAAACGATAAAGTTTTTCCGCAGCATGCTCTCTATTTAGTTTTTAACATCAATCAAGCAAGAAGTTCTTCAAAGTATTTTTTAAGGAAATTTAAACCCAAGGGCTGAATTCGGCTGCCCAGTGAGTAATGGCATTGGAAATCGATCGCCAGCGAATTGAATTTCGCACCTTTAATTGCAATTCAATACATTTGATGAGCAGTTTCCAGTTGTCACTGTAATGGATATCATTCGAATACTTTGCCTTCGAGTTACAGCCCACAAAGTTAACCGCAATTCATGTCAAGTTAGGGGTTTTATTTTCAACCATTTTGTTTTGAGGTTTCTTTGGCTGATTTCGGATTTTTCAGGGTGAAGTAGTCAGTTGTAAATCAAATATGTGCGCTTAAACTTTAAACTTATAAATATATATTGACCTCTGTTTATTCGCGATTATTTATCAAGACGACTTTTAATCCTTTTGGGACTTGCCATCCTCCAAAACCAACGCCTCGATGTTCTTGAGGTTTTCCTTGATCTTCTGCCTCAATAGCTTTTCTTCCTTACTCAGCTCCTTGGCATTGGGTTCCTGCTTATCCAAGGATTGTTCCTTGCCCTCCGCTTGGCTGTCTCCTTGGGATCGCCTGCCCATGGGCAATCGAGTGACCATGTGCCGAGGAATCCGTATCTCGGCTCCAATGCGATTCTCGTTCTTGTACTGGCCAACGGCGCGGATAAATGGCTTGAGGGGACATCCCTTGGCCTTGGCCTCGTCCATCAGCTGGCGGGCGTAGTCGAAGAAGAAGGCGTCCTCGCGCAGCTCCTCCAATTGGGCCTCCCTATTGTAGTTCGTGCCTGGCCGGGTCTCCTCCTCGAAGCGTTTCTTCACCTGGTCATCGAGTTCTCGACGCAGTTCGCGAATGCGTTGAAGATGCTCCTGCCGTTGCTGCCTTTGGAACTGGACATTGGTGAGATCGTTTTGGAGACGCAGTTTCTCTGCCTCCTTGCGATCCTCCGAAGCTTTTTGTCTCATCTTCCTGGCCAGCTCCTCCTCCTCTCTTTGGACAGCCAAACGGGCATTCTTGGCCTGCTCCCGGGTTTGCCTTCTTTTGGCCTGCTCGGCACTGTGCACTTTTCGCATCTCCTCCAGCTGGCGCTTGTGCCGCTCCTCATCCTCCCGAGCACTGTAGTGCAGGCGAGGAGCCAGTTCCTTGGCCAGTTTCTCGTTCCGCCGAATGCGCTGCTCTACTCGCTCCTTGGCCCTGTCCCGCTTGAGCTTCTCCAAATGCCCCTTGGCCTTGTTGTGCACATCGCACTGCACCTGCTCCACCTCCTCGAGCATCTGGAGGCGCTTCTGACGCTGCTCGGACATGACCAGGGAGGCCAGAGCCTCCTCCCTCTTCTGGCGCTGCTTGGAGGCCAGCAGCTCCTTCTCCTTGTCCTGCTGATCCCTCAACATGCGATGGTTTCGCTCCCGCTCTTGAAGTGCTTCCTCCAACTCCTTGGCTTTGGTGGCCTGGCGTTGAAATAGGACAAGTGTATAATATAAATTTTAGGGTTTTTTCACTTGGTTTAATAATTAAGATTACAAAAAATAATATATTTAAATCCAGCATAGAAATCGCATCAGGTGTATTAAATATTTCTTAATAATCTCTTAAGATCATAAGTTTATGTAAAATCAAAATGAATGCTGAATACCATGGCATTAAGACATGATTAAAATATAATTTACTTTTTAACCTGCATAATAGGAATTAGGTGTAATAAGTTATTATTATATTAGGTTATTATTACAAATAACTAATTTCAAAATACTATAGATCTGGTATAGGATAGATCAAATTTATAATCAAAATAAAACCATGTCTAACTGACAAATTCCAAACTTTGGGCAAACTACATGGCATTTAGACGTGATTAAATTTAAGTTTACATTCTAGACCTAAAAAAATAGTTGAAAACGTGATGCCAGTAGACATTCCACTAATATTTTGTACTTAAAGTATGTAGTGTATGATGAAGGGATGGTAAATGGTTAAAAAACTCACCTGTCGTTCCCTCTCCCGCTCCTCAATCAACTGAAGTAGCTCCTTTTTGTGCTTGCCCAGCTGCTGGCATTGCTCCTTGTGCCGCTGCTGGGCCTCCTCGAAGCCGCGAAGCACCTGCTCCTGGAAGATCTTCCTGTCCAGCTCCTGCTGCCGCTGGTTGGCCTTGGCGAACTCCGCCTGCACCTCCCGCTGGACATTGACGCTCCGCATGACTTCGCTCTGCAGACGGGCGCACTGCAGTTCCCGCGGACCGGGACGCAGTTGCTCCACCAGTTTCTGGGCCGCCTCGATTCGATCCTTTCTGGTTTTCTGATGCTCCAGCCGCGAGGCCTTGGTCTCCTCCTCCGCCAGGCGTTTGGCCTCCAGATGCTGATCCTGCATCTGCTTCAGCTCCCGGGCGCACTCCTCCTCCCGCGTGATGCACAGATTCCGACCCGCAAATTTACGGAGCAGCTCCTCGCCCCCAATCCGAAGCTTCTCATCCGCCTGGCTGCGCAGCTGCTGCTGGAGCAGTTGCTCCTGCTTGGCCGCCTGACTGGCATTTGCCCGGATGCGTTGGAATCGGCTGCTTGAGAGGACCACCGGTGGTTTCTCCCGGAAAACGGGTTCACGTCGCTCCTGTGGAAGCCAGCAGTACTGCATTATTCAGGGATTACTTATTAACTGGATATTTATTTAGGCGTTTTATCTGGGAGTTGTGGGGTTTCCATGGCTGTCGGTTTGTTTGGTAGTTAGGGGAAGACGTCGTTGGGTAGCCCTAGAGATAATGGAAGATTTGCCTTTCAGGACTAATAAATATTTTTAAAATCCCCAAAAATTAATTATTTTTCACTTCATGAAAGACTTTTCTATAAAACATAGCTACTCTAGCAATCTCCATAGTCAAATTCATAAGAAAATAATCTAAAAAACCATTTATTTCATAATAAGATTTGAATCCTATTTAATCGAAAAACCTCCAAAACTATTTGGTAATGCTTGATTTTATCTCCCAATTCCGTTTAAATCATCCCCACTCATCAGCCCACAAGTGTGGTAACCGAAATGCCAAAACAAAAATTGCCAAGTGTTGCCAACATTTTGAGTAGTTCATTTTAATTAATTAGTTTTGTGCGCACACACTGTTGTCCAACACAGCGACAATTTACTGTCAACGCAAATGGCAAAGATTTTGGTTTGATGGCTTAATTATGTCCAAAAGTTATGCTGGGGCCATTTGGCATACATACTCGTAGTCAGTCGGCGCAAGTGACAGGTTTTGTGATAAAAGTTGTTGATGCTTTTGGCAATTACATTTGGCCATTTGGCCATCCAAGCCGAACCGATCCAATCTGCTGTGGTTGGATTTCTGGTTTTGGGCTCGCTTCGAGTTTTCCGTTTGCCAACGAATTGTCAACTCATTTCCCGAATCGGGAGCCCAGCCCTAAAGGGCAAATCTATTTGGGCACGCTTCATTTGGCTCGTATCGGGCCATTGAAATCGTAGATTTACCTCAAGAGGGTTTAAATAAATTTAATTAACACCTGACTGTGAATCCGTACAAAAACACCGGCACAATGGCCCCTCAACAGACCTTAGGAATATTCATTTCAATTTTGAATTGGGTCAGTGCTCCGCTTTTGTCGCTCGTTGTAGGGGGGTTTCTATACACACATGTCTATCCCAACCCCACGAAGTACACAAACACACGACCAGGCGATAAAGGGGCATGCCCAACTATTTACACCGAAATCCAGGTTATATACTTACAAACTTTATCGCAACGCAAGTCGCTTTAGACTTTAAAGGTGATACAATGCGGTCAGTTTGCCGGGATGGGAAAAGTTCTTAGAAGTATGAAACTTTAGTGGCAATTAAGTTTAGGGCTTGAGCTGGTACTTTGGAGATTATTATTGTCTTGGGCTTTTGGAATAAATAAAAAAAGGGCCCATTTTGAGGTATATTCGAAATTAGAAAAGGGGTACAATGAAGAGTATTGTACATTTATATATTCTAAACTAGTATTATATTTAAGCCAACCGTTTGACCCCTTTTCTTAACACTTGAGATCACAGTTAGTAAGTTTCTCCAGCATTTAGAGCACTTCACAGTTTCCCAATGCTTATGACGTGAAGTGGTCTATAACTCGCTCACTTACACCATCCAAACACACACCAGCAACAACACCTCGTAAGGAGACTGCGAGTGCGTCAAGTACCCGATTCTTATCTAATCGAAACTTATTGGCTCCCCATAGACTTTGCCTGATACCATGTAAATATACGGCTGCCAGTGGTTCTACTTTGTCTTGGTGCCCAGAGAGACGTAGCATATAGGCAGACAGCCAGACATATATCACTTGATCTTCAAGTGCGAATGACAGCTCGGAGTAGGAAAGACAAGAGACCAGAGACCACAAGCCTTTCGCCTGTCCACGACTACCGTCCAGTTCGTTGCTTCCACTTGAATGACTTCATGTGCCCCCGTCGGAAAACTTGAAAAACTCGTCTTTGTCTCTGCTTGCCGGAGACAGAGACAGAGGCTGGGGCAAAAGGCAGAGAGGCAGCCATATAGCCACACGTACTTCACTGGGTACTTGCACTCGGGAACTTGAGAACTCAGGAGAACTGGAGAGCTGGGGTGCTGGAGAACCCGAGAAGAACAGCGGAAGATCAAGAGCAGCAAGAACGACTGGGCCAACAAATGAGTGCAACTGTTTTAGCCCGAACCTGCAGTCCAGTTCTTACACAAAGGCAAAACTACTTACGGAAAAGAAAAGGAAAGACGGGGAGAAAACATAACAATCCCCAGGTGAATTCTTCTGGGACTCTCTGCATCTGTATCTTCCGCCGATCAGCAAGTTTTTCTCTCTCTCCCTCTCTTTTCTGGTGGTTAGAGCAATTAACATGCAATTAAGAGACGTTTCAATCTCAAGAGCCATGGCCAAGACATCATAAACACTTTAAGCGGTGGCAGTGTACAACTTTTGATGAGCCGATCTGGGTTCTTATGAAGGTTATAATTATAAAGTTCCAATCGTTAGGCAGCGCTTCCATAGAAAGTTTAGACAGGAAATTGATTGGATGTTTATAGGTAGTATATGTAGTATGCCAAAAGAATTGCACACAGAAGCAGTGAAAAATGTGCGGGTAATTTATAATTTATAGAACTTTGGCATACGCTCGATCAGTCATCAATCAGATACCTATTGACTCAAGGCACACACCCTATTTCCTATCAAACATTCATCTTGCGACACAATACTGCGTTTCACATGTTCCGCGGTAAATTATCTATACGAAATTCTCGAGTTCTATTTCTGGACATTAACATTATCATTTCGCCTTGTCATGTGCTTTTTTTAAACAACTGATTTACAGTTTCGATAGGCATCTTATATAAGAGAACATTGCCATTTCTTGTCTATGATCTTGAGAGCCAAGACCAGATTGTAACGGAGCATTTATACCCATGTTCAAAGTTGGAACGGAATTGTGCTTTGATTTATAAACCTGTCGGTCAAACGATTTACATGAGAAGTCAAGAACAATAAGTGGCAAATACTTTCGGGGCTTATGTCATCTTGTGGTAATAACTTGAGCACATGTACATGTAATTCCATAACAATTTGTGTATACTAAGCTAGATTTTCGACTCCCCAGAAACAAATTCAATTGAAGCCAGACGTAAATTTTGTGTTGGAGCTTTTTAATTTTCGTCGGGTTAAATCAGTTGCACTCTTAATTGTGTATTTTCATTATCAATTGAAGCGCTCCGTTCTTTTCACTATAAATACGCCTGACAGTCCAATTCTGTTCGGTTCATTATAGAATAGTTGATTTCATAGGGCGATATGTGTGGCGCGGCTATTAAGTTTTCCATGCCAGTTTGCCAACAAAACAACATTTCAATGTCAACTCGATCACGTTTTTGGAGGCAATTTGTTGCTGGATTATTTCGAATTTGATACACTCTAAAGAGCGTGGCAAATTGCCCAAGCAAGGCAAATGGTAATGGGGTTAAGGGGAGGGAAAGTCTCGGTCTTACATGAGGTTTTACACTGGTTTTGTCATCCATTGACAAACGAATACCTGAGACTGCGATTGGGTAACTACTTATAAGTTATAACCACTCGATGTTGGTTGTAAGTCGAGCCATTAGATCTTCTTTTTCGCGTACTTGCTGCTCATGTTCGTCGATAATCTGAGGTTTATCTGGTTGGGCTGGGTGCTCCATTAATCATGTGGGTAATGTAACTATGGGCAGCTAATATTTCAAGTTGTAATTATGGGGTCGCTTCGGTGTAAGGTCAGTTATGAGAAAAGATTACAGTACTCCCAAGTATTTGAAACTTCAGATAGAAATAAAAGCCTCATGATCTCCGATCAGTAACCATATGTCCATTCACCAATTGATGACTCATTTAAAACAATGACAGCTTAAAATTATTTTTAAATTCTTTATTGACTTTATCAATTTTTGTTTTGCCAACGATGCCAATTCAAGCTGTCAATCAAACAATTACAAAAATGTAACCGAATATTCTATCTCAGGGATTGATTTCACAAAGAATTACTTACAGTGCTGATTCTCTTCGATTCTTACAGAATAAAAAGCGAAATCAATCAATCAAAAGGCATTAAAAACTTTATTTTGAGATACAAAAACCGAAAAAATGTTGAAATCAACTTCGACGGCGACGGCGGGGCCAATCACACGCTCTATTTACAGCAAATTAAAAATTCAGAAACTACAAAAACAAAAGCCGATCGAGAAGAAACAAGAACGATAAAACTGGTACAAATATTGGTCAAAATATTTACCAGCCCCGCCCAGAGAAAGAAATGATTAATGATCGCCAGAACGGAGCTGAGAAAGTGCCTTAAACGCCACAATAAACGGCGATAGATCGAAGGGGGAAATTAAATCTAACACACATTAGAAACACCAAAGAAAGATGTAGATACAAATAGGGTATGCATTCGGATGCACTAGAAGAAAAAATTGATACAAAATTTATCTAAACAAATGTTCATATATTTTCTTCTGTCAAAAATATTGCTTTTAATTCTAAACCATTGAAAAAAAATTTATAAAAATTCAAAAATATATTTAAAAATTTAAAGTAAATGTTTTCTTTAATTCTTTTTATTTAGTTTTAATGTTCTTTGTACATTTTAAATTTGTGTGTGTGTGGCATCCACTCCAAGTGGCGCCCACACGTGTTGGCCTTCCTCATTTGGTATGCTGCCTTCGAAGACTTTGTGGCAGATTACCATCGATGGCGTCGCGTAACGCGCCAGACAAATGCTGAAAACTTGTCAATTCCTGGAGGGGGAGATAGGGTTTCCAGATGGGTAATTTATGCAGATTTATGCCCAATCCAGTTGACAGAAATATTTTATAATTTATCAGAAACTTCTGCAACAACTGCGGACTCCGATGCCGCTGTTGGGCCATTAGCATAATGGACCAATGTTGGTCAGAAGGAGGATCTTAGATCAGTAGCCAAAACCAGAAATAGTAGAAAAATCTTGGCCAGAAGTAGCAACAAATACCGCTAATGATGTGCTAATGTCGCCAACGATATTTGACAACCAAAACAGAAATATTGTCTTTACAAATTATGGTGATAGACCCAAAATAGAAGACTTGTGCCAAAGGGGCACTTCAACTCAACTAGCCATAAACTTAATAATATATGATGGGATAGATAAATTAATTTAAAAATGCTAGCTTATTAATTATTTTATAAAAAAAGGGGTTTCTTTTTATAATTTCTGCAAATAATTAAAATACGTTCCCATACATTTTCTGTCTTCTCACGTTCTCGCGAATTTAGCATAACCAAAATTAATTTTAGCACATTAGCAACATTTATAAACTATTAAGATAACATCGTAAATTTATGTTTAGACATAGCATTAGCAAAGCAAATTTCTGTAGATTTATTGTCAAACAAAAAATCTAAAAAATTCTAAAGTTGAGCGAACCATCATGACAAATATGTATTTAGATTCCTTTCATCTTTGTTTTTTTTCCGTTGTCGAGTCCACTAAATTAATTCGTTTTCGATGAAAATGCGTAATTTATTTGGGCGGCTTGTTTGGGTTTTTTTTCTTACTATTAAAGAAATTCGAATCCCAAATTAGCCACTTAATTTCCCTTAATTAATTTCAATCTAATTTTTTAGCCCCAAAGGGAAAACGCAAAACCAAAGTCGACCGACTAGTTAGTCAGATGCCAGAAGAGACTTGTCGGACAGATGATATTTCATCTGCATAATTATGCATTTTAGACCCACCGATTATGCATAAGACTAATGCGCCAAGGTCGATTTAGTGTGGTAGTCTTTTGTTGATGGAAAGTTAATCTGAATCGATGAAATGATTTGAAATGAATTTTTAAGCGATGACTTGCCTTTGTATTGATTTGAAGTGTTTTGGTTTTCCGTATGAAATGCGTTTAAAAACAGATCTAAAGTTGCAGATATCAGTTATTTATGGATTTAGTGGAACGGAATGTGGAGTTACAGATTTCTTTTTTGAGTATTTAATAAGCGGTTTCAAATGGTATATGAATAATTTATTCTCTATATACGAAATGTAATCAGAGATATTTTAAGTGTTTACTAGATGGATTTAAATGAAAAGGTTATTGTAATACTAAAAGCTTTTATTTACATTCATCTTTCTAGAACTGTTATTATTGGTGCTAATCAATAATAAACCTTTACCAAGATTTATAAGCTTTTATCACCTGTTTTTCATTCCCACCTCGAACCCGCATAATGCAGGCAATTATAGCCTAACAAATTTCCCAACTCCGATCGACCATATAAACGAAAACCAAGGCGATGCACTAAATCTTTGGGAACTCGAGTCTCGAATCACTGGCTAAATGCAGCCTACGAGCCCGCATTAGCGAGGCGACTGATCGATGGTCGCTGCCAATTATGGACAGAGATCTCTGGACCGCGGCTAAGACTACTATATACTCGATACGACCACGATGACTGCGACGACCCAAAAAAACCCGCGACTCTCGGAGACTGTTTGTCAAAAATGTCTTATGAATGGAACGCGAACGAATGATCGAGTGAATGAATCAGCTGTGAATGCAGCTGGGGCGTATTGGAAATGAATGAATTACCCGATAGACGAGGTGGCCAGCTTGTCTGGGCCGAGTTTTTGTGCGTGGGCTTCCCCCGAAATTGTACTCCACTCCAAAGCAAGAAATAGCAAAAAAACGTGCAAAAATTTTTTACAAGTACGAAATCCCGCGGCATTGACTTGGGTGCTTGTCTGGTGCTCTGGGGGCTGGAAATACTCGAAGTCTTCCACAATGAAATTGTCACTTTTCATTCGGCTGGCGGGCTCGGGCTCTCCAGCTCTTTTAAACCATACTGCCCACGTTGCAGCGGAAGTGCCATTTGATTTATTCGCATTGGGTGATTTTATTTCTGTGTATTTGCTGCGTGTGTGTTGGCAAATTTCCGGCCGGCTTGACACACATTCGGATTTGCATGTGTCGCACAATTTTGAAGTGCCATAAATATCAATTTACGGCTATACATTTGATTCGGCTTTGACTAATGGTGACATTTCATTCGACGATCACCTCAAGATGGTGTCTTCTACATATGGCACATATGGCCTGAACTTGTTGTCTTCGTCTTGTTGCCTTTCCTTTCCGGGAATGTGGGTCAATGCTAAAAGATAGATAAAAGAAAACAAATATAAACTGGAGTGCAGAAGTGGAGTGTTAAGGTTATGGATGGTTTAAGACATGTGAGAAATACAACTACCGAAAGGAAGTTACTAAAAATGGAGTCATAAGGGGGTTTAGTATGACTATTCTAAGAGAAAGAAAAACTATAGATATATTTATATGATTTATTGAAGAGAGAGAAAAAATATAGATGTATTCTTATAATTTATTGGACTTTTTTTAAATTACAAAATAAATATGCCGAAATACTTTACTTAATTGCCGCTTAAAATTTTGGTTTTTTTTAGTAAATACTATTTAAAATCAAGTTTAAACGGCTAGGATTTAAATACAATCCTTACCATTTTTAGCCACATTTTTCTCCGTGTATTTGTCATGGGTTTTTCCCTGAAAAGTGAGCGATGCCCTCTGCGCAGTGGTCCATAGTTTTCAGTTGGCCAGTTGGCAACGCCTCGTTTTTCCTGCCCAGTTTCCCGGTTGTTTTCCCCGCAGGCTACGCTTAGGTAACTCTTCTCAAACGAACTCAACCGAACTCAACTCAGCCCAACTCAGCTCACGTTTTCACGAACTGCTAGAGAGCGCATCAAAGTGCAGAATCTCACGAAATTTGCCATTCGAGCGGCCATTTGGGTTATTTATGGTCGCCGATTTGTTTGCGACTCATTTAACCGGACAGCTCTCGCGGTTTTATGACACATTTAACAGTTCGTTTCTGGGCTTACTTTACAATTCGCTGGCCGGGCTTTCGAAAAAGCATAAAAAGTTAACGCATAAC
Source organism: Drosophila lutescens (assembly GCA_037075285.1). Classification (NCBI taxonomy): domain Eukaryota; kingdom Metazoa; phylum Arthropoda; class Insecta; order Diptera; family Drosophilidae; genus Drosophila; species Drosophila lutescens. The sequence continues at coordinate 785,742 of JBAMCF010001219.1, read as the reverse complement.
TACCAGAAACGAAAAACGAACGAGAAACATCCAATTTCGCGGTTAATTTGACTTGTTTTTCCTTGGTTTTTTGTCTTACCTGTTTTCTTCTTTCCACCTTTCTCTTCTGGGCTCTCATTCTTGCATTGGATCCCTTTTATTTTGTCACCACTTTTTTGTAGAAAGGAGTTTTGAATTCTAAAAACATATACACCTATGCATACCCACTGATTCCCCAGAATAATGCAAATTTAAGTACACAGGAATACCGGTATAATTATAGATCGCTTTGATTCACTTCCGACTCGCCGGCAAGCTGACTCATTCAAAAACCAACGATGACAAACACTATCCACACGGATACCGCTCTCAAAATAACAACAATGCCAACCATGACCCACGCAAATTGTGCACAGCCAAAGTCGGGAAAAAAAATATTAACAAGAAATCGTGTAATAAAATAAAAAATATAACAAAACACTTTCTACCCACGCAGTGAACTTGAAAATGTTTTATCGAAACAAAGCCCTTCAAAGCGATCAAATTTAAAACACAATATAAAATGTATGATAAAAGCAATTAAACATAAACAAAACAAAATCCAAAGTCAAAGCAATTTACTACCAATTTATCTAAAATTGTGAACAATGGAAAACCGCAGAAGTGGAAAGAAAATGTTCCATGTCACTGAAGAATCATTTGCAGAGCACTCAGAAAAATATAAAAAATATTTTGCAGAAACTTAAAATAAGCGTTGTTTATTAAATAGACACAGCAATTTTCCCCACTATAAAAACATTTTTTATTTGATATTTTTATTCCTAAATAATTTGAATCTAAATATTTTACAATAGATCAATAAGATCAACAATTCGGATATTTTATAAAACGTATTGAAAATAAATAATGGAATTAAATAATAGCAATTTGGATTGAGGACCTTAAAACGATTGCTCCTCTGATCGAAATTTAGTTGTCAATTCAATAAGCTTTATTTTAAGTGGGAACTTGCTTTTGGCTCTTTGCTGAAATCTAATTGAGGCTGCAAAAAGCTGTCCATTGTGGTTGTACTGGTGGTCAGTGGTCAGTGGTGCTTGGGGTTTTTTCTTTGGCTTTGGTGGCAACTGGTAAATGGTAAATGGTCCATGGTCCGTTGGGCGCTCACTTCAGGCATGAATTGATTTGGTCTGGTCGAGTCCAGTCGTCTGTCAATCAATTGTAATGAATACGCATTTTTCTATTGGAGCTCGGCGGGAGTGGGATCCCCTCTCCCCCGCCATCATTCCCCCGCTGGGTCAGACGTTTCTCCACTTAACCCTGAGCTGTCCAATCAACATAGCAAAACTCCATTTAGAATAACCCTGACCTGCCCTGCGAATCAGATGAAACTATCAAAAATACTTTTACTCAGTGCTTACAAAACTGTGCTTAAAATAAAAACGCTAGCGATCTTCTAGCGTTTTGCAGGCGATTTTGGTATTAATTTGGTATTTTACACAAAATCGAATTAAATTACAATTTTAAAAAGTTGTAATACTTATAATAATATAATTATAATAATAATAATCTTTATATATTCATCTGGTTTTGCACTCGTGTTGCGGGTGCTATTTTTACACATCCGAGGTTATTAACACATCTTTTATGACTGGCTTATTTTCATTCCCCTTCGCAGAAGAACAAAAAATGCTCGTGCCCTTTTGTTTTGAGTTTATTTATTTTAATGGGTCATCAAATTAGAAACCAGTTTCTGAGATATTGTCACATGGCTGATATTAAAGTTAGGGCTTCACGCTTAGCCTTTCGGATATGGAATCTTCTTTTCGTATTCCGCAGTGTGGCAGCATTTCCAGGGTTTACGACATTTGTCAGCTTCATTGTTTTTAAGTTCCATCCATTCCATACAAACAACGTTCCAATGAGTGCTATTTCTCCATTTCTCGTTAACGCAGGATCCGCCATTATTGCAAACTGATAGTTATAATTTTTAGAAGATTGTTAAATGGTTTTAAGAATCTTACCCTTAAGAAATGCAAATTCCGCAGGACTTGGGAAAAGTAGTGATCCCAGTGTAAACCATATCAGAATCATTTTTAAAAGAGAGTTGAATTTAAGTCATGCGGAAAGACTGAAAAATGGTGTGTCTAATGGTATTATATAAGATTTTCAGCGTTGAAACGCAAAAACAAAATGAATATTTCTAAGAATACCGTGAGAAATCTAAAGTTGATTAATATTACACACAAAAAAAATAAACAATAATATATTTTCTAATACCTCTTTGAGTTAGTTTTTCTCTTTACTTCTTCTATTTGATTGCTATGAACTTTGTTCACCAAGAATTCCCTTTCTTAGATTCCCACATTCCTCTGAGAACCACTTTACCACTTATGTACTTACAAATTTGAATTTTGTGGCTAAACCGCCACAACTACGGGTATCTTCATTCCACATTCCAAAGGCATTCCGCTGGGAACGCTTCGTTTGAGGGGAAAACCGCAAATTGAATTAGGCCCGAGTTGGGTATTAAGAAAATAATTTGCAAAGAAATTACATAAAGGAAAACAAGTGCCAGCACAAGCGCGCAGACAGATGCAGACACGCAGATATATCGCCCACACACCTACTACACCATATAGCCGTACGATCCATCGTGGTTTGCCAATTTAGCAGAAATAAAACGCCCACATGCGACGCAGAAACTTGGAAGCTTTGAGGGGGCAAACCGGCAGGCCACTAACATTTATTTGCGGCCACAGAGAGAGAGGAAAATGCGGCGGAAAATTCAAATCAATTTAGCGCAGACCGCAAATCCAATGAACGGCAAACTAACAGCAGCCCAGAATTGTGCCGCGCATGCGTGGAAAAAAAGAGAAATCTGGAAGGGGTAGCGATCCCTTGCAGTAGCTAACCTCGCATAATTCAGCAATTTACGTATTTTTTTCCATTGTTGCATTAAAGTTTTCAACAAGAGAGTGCATTGGACTCCGCAACGGGCTCCATAAATCAACCGCAGCTGGGATCTTTCCTATTTCGGCCATAATTTACGAGCCAAGAATTGCGAAACTGCATCCACGCAATTAATTTGTTTAATACCCATGAAATTAAGTCTATTTCCACGGTCTATAGAACAAGGTGCGTTTCTAAGCTTGATATATGCATATAAAAATGTAAATGTTTTTACAAGATCATACATAAGTAACTCCTGGCAGCCCACACGTTGTATCGGATCTAAGTAACCAGCTGCCTTTCACAGGAGTTGGAAGCCTAGAAAATTGCAGGCGACAGGAAACTCTTACATATTTCCACAGGATGTCATCCATTTGAGCGCAGATAACGAGCTAAATGCATAACTTAAAAGATAGTTGTATATCGTAGTTAGGTGGGAACTATCAAAGAGTCAAGGGCTCTAGGAACATTATAAAATATATAAATATTTTTTAAAAATATAATAATGTGTTAAGGATAGTACTTGATATATGGTTATGATTTCCCCGATTAAAGCAGCTATGTTGCCAAAACAAGTCTCCTATCGATAGCCCCCAAAACCTCTTGGATGTCGTTCCCAGCCCACACAGAAAATTGTAACCTGGGAGGACAGCCAACAAATCATCTTGTCCAGCAGGTGACTTGACTTCAAGACTTGGAGATAGCACTTTATCGATTGCATAAGTACAAATGGTCGTCGGCCGGTCTGTTTTCTGTCGGCCAAGATGCCTCGTTTGACCAAAAACCCCAGACCAAGTCAGATGGCTTTGCGATTCCTGTTCGGGGCTTTCAAGAGTGGGAAACAACGACTTCGACAACCGCCAACGAGAACCACGTCCGGTCGGCTGGCAAAGTGGATTACAAGCGCATGGGCTTCGACTTCTACTCCAACTTCCATTTCCATATCCATATATCCACAGCCATTCATGCCCACTTGACAAAAACGAGAAAGAGCGAAAATGGCGATTGACTCGAATAGGGGATACCTAAGGTTTTTTGAAAAATATTTGGATAACTATTTTGATAATATGAGAGTGATATTTTGATAAGATTTCTTATTGGAAATAAATACTATTTAAAAATACTCAGACCAATAAATCTTTGGGATTTCTTAAACGTTTAATATAGTAAACAAAATAAGTAAACAAAATCAAGAAGTACATTTTAATCGCCGATATTATATATCTAGCCAGTTCGGACGTTCGATGTTGAGCATAATATTTATGAATAAAAATATTTTTAGTTTTCTGAAAGTTGCATTTACCCTTCAAGTCAGGGTATAAAACCAGGCGACCATTTTCCCGCTTATTTATTGCAAATCAAAAACCGCAGTTTGATATTTTTCGCCTGTTCTCCGCTTTTCCCGCGTGGGCCGCCGCAGCTGCTAGTCCTCTGGATTGGAGAGGAATCTTGAAAGGAGGCTCTGGGAAAGAAAGAGGAGGAGGTAACCACAGTTCACAGCCCACATGGCCTGGCTTATCTTTGAACTTCACAGGCAAAGTCTGCGTTGGATGGGTTAGGTATGGGATGGGATGGTATGGTTTGGCATGGCATACAATTGACCATGCCAATGTGTGACCCCTTCCAAAGAGTCAGCCGTCGCACATGGCACAACTTATGAACAACTGTTCCATCAACAAGTGCACCCCGCCTGACATTTGTTTGGCCGCAGACAAAAGGCAATTTGCATATTGCAGAGAATGTCAAATGCGGCAGCAATCGCCGGTGGCATGTCGTGTGCGCAGGCGCAACAGCAGCAAATGCACCAGATGCCGCAAAAGCGAGGGAAACATCGTCTCAGGGGTGGCAAAATGCATGTTGGGGTTGCAACTTGCAACTGACGTCCTCAAATTGCTCAACTAATTGGGGAACGCAGTAAGATAAATAAAAAAGCTGAAAATAAAACCACAAATTGATAGGATGAGGAGGCTAAATATTGATGATATAGTAAAGTTAAAATAAATAATTTTTCCACGAATACTTCATTTGTAACTTTATTAAAATACAAATTATCTTTACCATATTGTATACATCTGATTCGGTAGTTTTCATGACAAGCTTAAGCAATTAAGTTCTACAGAAGAAGAAATAATTTGTTCCCATTGCTTCTGATTCCGCCGAATCCAATTGATTGTCAGCAATTTTTTCACTCAAAATTTGTAAACAAAAAACAAATAAAGCGAGGCAAATGAAAACGCTGACGTTCGGTGGCCGGCATTTTTACATAATATTGACACAGAAAGACAAAGTGCTAATAGAAATAATAAACCAGGCAGGCGGCGTAGATTAAATCAATTACGAGTACGAGCCAAGTGCAGTCAAGAAAAGAATTCCGCTGATTGGCATTGGTTTAAATAGCCAGTTGGTGGGGGAAAATCACCGAGGGAGGAGAGCAGGTGCAGCTGAAAAGCCAAACAAACGATAAACGATCCTATACAAAACCCAAAAAAAAACGCTGAACAGGCGAATACCTCTTTTTGCCGACTGAGATTGGGTCCAAGACAATTGACAGTTGCACAAACGAGATTTAATTGACAGAGTCAATTTATGCAAACGGTGGCCATAAAACAAGTGCAACGAGATTTGTGTATTTAGATTTGAATTTGTAACTCTTTTTTGGCCGTTTGATCTGGTTAGGAGTGGAAACTGGAAAAGCTTCAAGCTTGAGAAGGGAATCGAAATTAATGGGATTGTTGACTTGGCGATATCATTATTAAGCTGATTAAAATAATTGGAAAATTGTATCGGATAACGACTATTTAATTGGTACTACAAAATATTTTAATTTAAATTTATTTTAATGTTTGCTCCATAATATTTAATATTATATACCATTTTCCAAAGTATAATCTCCATAACGTCTAATTATTTATACAATTTTCCCCCAGTAGAATGAAATTGTAAAACATAATAACAGATAATACAAACGCTTATGTATAAGATGTGTTATTATAAGATCTAAGTAGTTATATTGCAATTTCAATTACCCTTTTTAAAATAATTATATGTATATCTTCCATTTTATATTATTATAGTAAGTACAAGTATAAGTTATAAGCTGAGCAGCTTATGATAATCTGCCCGACTAATACTGATTCCAGGAATAATAAATAAACACCTGCTTGTGTGGAACCCTTTGAAGGGCTTCTCGTAATTTCCTCATTACCATTTCGAAACGCTTTAAACTGTTTCTTCTTTTTTACGCTCGCTCACTTTATATATGTATTAACCTGTTTGCAGACTCTCGACTCATAATAATGTCTCCCTTCGCTTCGCCAATCTCCCTTTGCAGATCTCCAGTCCATCCGACGTCTCCTGGAACACGATGCCAGTGGCTCCGTGTGCCCCTCCTGCCGCATATCCTTCGACAAGGGCAAGAGACGGAAACTGATCGACACCTGCGGACACGAACGGTGCTATTCCTGCATGTTCCGCAACGACCAGTGCCCCATGTGCATGAACAGCTCGCTGAAAGGTGAGTCCGTATCTCCATCTCCGTACCGCAGATATGCTGTTTCGCTGTGTATCTCGTCGCTTTTTTCGCATATCTCTCGGCTACTCGGATATGCCATATGAGGCAGGCAAATATTTTGTTACATGTTGAGTGCAAAATGCCAAAGAAATTGCACTGGGACCAATAATAATGCCGGGTGTTTTGTTTGGTTTTTATGTGACGGAATGCCGAAACAAATGGATATTTAAGTGGTTGGAGGACCATCTTTAAATTGGAATGAGAAAGGTTTTCAAAAAGTTTAATAATACCCAATTAGTTTCAAAATGGCATAGTCTGACCCTTCATTTAGATATAATATGTATATGCTAAAATAATTATGGTATGTTTTTTAAATCATAAAGGTGAAATTAGTAATTATAGACAATAATAAAACCTTTTATTAATTTAATTTCATTTAAGGCAAAGCCTTGGAGATATATTTCAAAGAATCCTTACATTAAATATTAAACATATTAACCATATTTTTACCTAATACCAATATCCTGATTTTTTACTCCAAAAATCTGTATTTCTAAATATTCTTCGCCATATCTCGCAAAAAAAAAACGTTACATTAGAATTCGCAGTGCTTGACAATTTCTTCGGTCGTTAAAATAGCGGATCATGTTGCAAATGCAGCTACTGATCGTGTGATACCTGCTCTTGGCATACTCACCTCTTATTTCTGGTAAATTAATATTCGGATTGCGTACAAATTGCTTGGCATGCAGAGTTCGTATTGTCGGTTAACTTCATAAAAATCAGAAGCCCACGAGACGGTGGCCCGAACCGGGGACTTAGGCCAACCGCCAACTCCTACCGGTTACAAGCCCATGAAAACCGAAAGTTATGTCCGTCTTTAGCCAAATGCTGACACGATTCCAGAGGCCCAACTCCAACTCCTAAAGCCCAGCCTGCCACTGGATTTATTAGCTGCCAATCGTACACGATCGTGTCACCTGCTTTGGGGCCTCTGGCTGTGAGAATTTACGATCTGGCCTGCGACTTCGCTGGGCTGCTCTTTATTTATGATCAGGGCTCTGCTTTATTTGCATACCTAATTAAGTGATACAGTTCGTGGAATGGAAATTACCTCAACCAGTTGTTGTTACGGTATTTAAATGGGATAATTATGTGAGACTTGAAGAGGCACTCAAAGAAATTGTTGTGAAGGAGCCTTAAGAAAGACAAAGTTTAAGAAGGCTGAATGCCAAAAATGATAATTTCAAAAATTATATAAAAATGTTTAATAATTTAATGAAATGTAAAGATTTGAGATTTATTTTTATTTATTTTTCCTAAGCCTCTAAGTAAGAAATTTAGCACGTTACTTTTCCCACCAGTTCAATAAAGATTCACGACTCACCGATGACTTTTTGACCCACTTCATTCATCTTTGACCCAATGCATACGGCAGGAAAAACGTCTTTCTCAAGGGCCACATACATATCACACAATCAAACATGTGTGCCACTTTTCACCCGACTTTTTGCACTCACACATTTCCACAATTAAACTTTGCATTTTTCCCGAGTGCGTTTGTGCAAACATTTCTTGACTTGATTACTAACATCGTTTTGCATTTGTTTCTCGTTTTTCCTTCCCCCACAGATGTTGATGGCGCCAACGCTCAGGGCTACGACACCGGAATCGGTGGATCCACTTCGACGATTGTGAGTCCTCTTGGATCTCCGCAGCCGCAGCTCAGATCGCATGCGCAACGGAACGCGGCTCTGGCGCGCTACATGCAGGTGAGTGCGTACTCTAAGATACTTCTCGAAAGTCGGCATGCTCAGTATATACTATATAGCAAAGGTGTTTCAACTTTTCGAGAAAGCTTACTGAACCATTTTTTGAACTATGGATTTCACTGGAAAGATTATCTTTAAAACAATAACCTTGTATTCTTTTTTTTTTTGTATTTAAAAATTATATTAAAAAGTTGGTTTCTGAAAACTTTTTTGTAGGTAACTAGAAGACAGTGAATTTATGAACATTTACTGAGAACATTGTACACATATTATTATAATGATACATTAGGAACTCATGACTAGCTATCATAAATACATTCCATCTACCCAGGTTATTGGTATTTATCTTGTAAGTACTTTGCCCACTTTACAAAAATAGTAACTTTTCATATCACTGACAGCATATGAAGGTGGCCATCCAGGGGAATCGGCGTCGTCTTTAGTGTGTTTACTTTAATGGCCTCTTGATTATGCTGCCACTAGAGATGAAGAGACTCCATCAAAGAAGTGGAAAAGTGGGGAGGGCAACGAAAAGAAAAAGCGAAGAAATCGACGCAGAAGAATGGAAAAGAGAAAGAAATCTCTTTTGTAACTGTCGGTGAAGCGACTTTTGTTATACTTACATCTCATCGACTCCCATTTCCGCTCATCTTTCTAAGCGCCTCTTTTGTCGCCCATTTGGGCTATCAGCAGCGCCACTTTGACACATTTTCCAAAGAGCATTTCCAAAAGAGTTCCCGTTCAACGTAATTTGGTCGAAAACGTAGGCGGAACACCTTTCTGGGCCCCGAAATTATGTTAAAGCGCATAGCTGATCGTAAAACGGTTTAATCTGCATTTAATCAAGTCATCATAGAGTGTGAAGCAATTTGTTTTATGTTAAAATAAGGTTCCAAGGAGAAATAAAGGTTATAACTATTCTTTTCTGGGTGGTACCAGAAAGCTTTTAAGGATATGGATTAGAATAATGTTGATATTTTAATACTGGATATAATTTTGTTGGAAATGAAATGTTGCATTTTTAAAAAGCAACTCATCAACTCAACTAAGTCAAGTCAACCATCAGTTTTCTGAAAACCATCAATCTGTAGCGATAAATCTACAAAACAATTACAGCATCACTTTCCGCTTAATTAAATGAATTTGATTTAACAATAACGATAATAGCTCTTCCCACTGAACTGATCAGCTCGTCGATTAAAAGTCAACCATTGCCATTGGTTGTATCGTAGATCACAGGCTGCTCCTCCTCCGCCGAACCGGCGATCCTCTCGAATCTTTTCCATCGGGATCATCGCCGACAGACTGTCAGCAAATGTCACTTTAAATACGCCAAAACGGCGCAAAAGTTTCAATTGTCGGGCGCCGTCGGGAGCCAATTCTTGGGGATTTGGGGCTGGGAAGATCAGGGGGATGGGGATGGAGCAGATCGCCAGTGCCAGATAGCTTGTCTGGCAGGATGCAGTCGCAGCAGAAGTAGCTGCAGATACTCGAACCCAAAGTCGTATCTCATATCTGCGCTTGTGTATCTCAAAGCGACTGTCAAATGGTTAAACTGACAGTTTGTTTTTCCACCGCTTCCACCGGCAGACGAAGTTGGGTAGCTGTTGGGAGTTGGGAGCAGGAGGAGCAGCTGCGAGGCTGGAACTGGAGATCCAAGATCGGAGATGGAGATGGTATGGTGGCGATGGAGCTGAAGATGGAGGGAAACTGGGTCACTTCGGCGGACAGCCGTCGCCTCGGGGCCCGACCATCGTCCAGTGTCTTCTGCTTTCTAAGCCAACCCAAAATACCCACTCTGCACGGAGAAAAAATTAGAACAGTAATCAAAAGATATTCCCATGTTCGAAAAGACTTCGCATCTATACCTAAAATGAATTTATAAAATTGAGATGTTATTTTAGTAAAAGAAATTAGAGATTTAAAAACCATGAATAACTGGTGATGTTCAAAAATTCTGCATTAGGATATCACTATTTTCAAAAGGAGATAATATCTTTGAAATCCTTAAATAAATTGAATAGCAGAAAATATAATATTTATAACATCTAAAAATAATATTACAGATTGTGAAAGAATCATTTAATAATTTTTTATATTTTCGTATACATTTTATCCTATTTTTTCTCTGTATGCTTCTCTTTACTTCTCTCAGCATATTTATTAACATTCGCATTTGCTGAAGTATTTATTTCATAGCGATTCTCAATTGATTTCGGTCTGGTGGCTGAGCTTCAGTTTTCAGTTTTAAGTTTTCGATTTCGGCTGGGGTTGTATTTTCGGTCCGCTCTCTGACACGTGACATGGGATTTCACTTAAGACTTTAATACTGGCGCATAAGCAAACATAAACGTGCCAAGTCGTTCGGACACATGACATGGACATGGATGTAAATTTTCGGCCTCCGACTCTGATCCGACAGTCAAAAAGGACGGGCTAGACAAACAATGCTCCACAAGTCGGGAGAGATCGGTGGCGATCTCAAATCCGACGTGTAAATTGATTTCTAATTATTGTCATATTGTGGGGCCGAAAGATTTGATTTGAATTTTTGCGAAAGTTGTTATTATGGGATTAGGCTGATAGAGAAAGGATCATGAAGAAGAAAAGCTCTTAAATAAACTTTGTAATAAGTATATGTAGGTTATGCAAATACGGAATTTTACAATTTTGATTCAGATTGGCGCCCCTCTAGATATCACTTTGAAAAACAAAGACCGCATTTGTTACCTTCCCCAATTTGGCTGAATTAATCAACAAGAGCCGACAGCAGACAGTACCATATAACACCATCGATCGTAAAATCATAAAATGTTCGACACCTCAGTACCATTAAGTCAAATGCACAAACAAGTCGAAGGCTTTGAAAATGCCAGCCAAGAAATGCCCAAGAAAGAAAGTTTCCTTTTACAATCGCGACTGATTAATACGATTCGAATCGCTTTGATTTGATTTGATTTTGAGATGAGTTGAGTTGAGTGCAGATGCGCCCGGAAAAACTTGCTCAATGGCAGGCAATTGAGGCGAATTGAGTTTATGGCCGGAGAATGAGTGTCTGTCTCTGTTTTGGCCAGCGACAATTGGAGCGTCCGCAAAAGTGGCGGAGTTGCCTTGATTTTCCATTTTCCATTTTCATTTCCCCGCGATGAATATGATATGGATATGGGTATGGATATGGTTATGCCAGCGATACCCGTATGTCGGAAGTGTGTCAGCCGTAGTGGTGGCCGTTTGGTAGCCAGCGAGCACTTTACATAACTATCTATCTAAGCCAAACCAGAAGTCGTTTAGGCAATTGCCGATCAGCCGGGGAGTTGGCTCTCGAGTGAGGTGTGCTGGGGCCTGAGAACTGTCATTAGATTAAGTGGCAGCTGGCCCCGTGGTCGCTGTCTAATTATCGTTTGGAAATCGTGTTATAAGCTGCTCGAAAAAAACCCAACAGCTATGAACAGATTTGTAGTGAACCCCACTTTATGGTAAAATAAATTAAATATAACTTAAACTATGATAAGTAGACATCGGATTATATACATAGAAGTACTCTAAAAATTCGCTTCCTAGCCAACTATATTAAAGATACGTTTTTCTCAAAAAAACGAAATTAAATAAATTTTAATTTTCTACATTTTACAGAGTGTTATATTTTTAATATATTAGTTTATATGTTTAAAAATCAAATCATGTTCTTTTTTTCTTACATATTATAATATCCTGCTTTCTTTTAAATAATTTTTAACAAATTTTTACTTTTTAAAGCTTTTTCTTCTTGAAAGAAAATCCAAAATTCCATTAATTAATCTTATTTGTTTTGACCACCACTGTGAGTACAAACATATCCAGGTGCAAAAAAAGCCGAGGTATACCTCAATGTTTGTGATTGACATGCACAGGCGACAAATCAACTTGGAAAATGCCAGTGATTCAAATGCGAAATAGTTTGCATTAAAAGCGCCAAATAAAGCCGATATCGAGCAGCGATTCGCGGGCGATTCAAGCGCGTTTTTCGAGCCATTAGTCCGTCCGTTCGGAGGCAGGGAAAAACGCGAGACAGCGAACGCAAAGCGCGATTTTTATCTCGCATGCAATTTATTTTTCCTTTTGGTCTGTGCCTCGTCTAATTGTCCATTGCTGGCAACAAATATGGCGTTAATTATCCACAATTTCGATAGCATCACGTATTAATGATTAGCAAAAGCCAAAAAACGCGAGCCGGGGAAGGCAATCAATCAAATGGAGCGCACCTTGAGTACTCGCCTGTATCTTTTACTTTGCGGAATGTCAAACATTGTAATTGGTATTCGATTGGATGGATGTGTGGCAGTCACCGTGTATCATTAGCTCAGCCGGTGGTTGCTGCTGCTGCTGTTTCTCGATTTCGCAAGAGATTTATGTATTTACGCGATATAGTGCGACACCTGCCTGAATCGCCGCATCTCGAACTGATTCCGATTGTGAGACACCCGGGTTTCTTTGTCTTCTTTTTCACTACCCGCTGTGCAATTATTCATTGCTGTTCGCGATGACTTTCATTGCCGTGATTTAGCGAGATGTGTGCTCATATTCATGGGTTCAACTGGATTGAGGGTGTGACCCAGGAAACCGAATGCAAACAGATTTATTCTCGTCCGATGGCGATATCAGTAAGATATGCGCTATATCCAGTGATTTATTTTTGATTTTAATAAACAAATTTATATTTAACAAATAGAGTTCAAGCTGGATCGGTGCAATTACTTCGATTCACATAACTCACATTATTTATTAAATTGAAAATAGTTCCCTTTTAAATAATTTTCAGTTGGTTTTTAATACCTTATAACCTCTCAACTAAATCGATGTTTTTCAGAAAATCATTAAATACATGTATAACTGAAATACAATAAAGTTAGATATATTTTTTTCTAGCTCTAAATAATATGCCTCGTTAGAATGTCTTACCATTAATAAACCGTAATTAATAACAAATATATACCGACTTCACGTTGACTTTCGCTCGCCTAACAATCATTCGCTTAATTACGGTCTCAACAATGGCTGCAATCAGGCTTAAATGCACATTGAAAATGGCTATAGCCAACATATCATTTACTATCATAATCCGATGTCGAACAAACGACTGATTATTGCAACAAAGACACAAACGCGTCATTGAACTCACGTCGCGCGACTTGCGGGCGACAAAAACCGCGCGCAAGCACACACTTGAAGCGCCACCTGCTGGGCGCTATAAAAACGAGCGCTATAACCGACAATTTATCAATTTTTAGAATATCTTTCATCAGAACTAGACTGTAATTAAGGCTGGCATAAAAAGAACGTTTTGCATTGGTTATTTGTATCTATTTGTATACCAGCGATAGTTGGTACTGATCGCCCAGGGAGCCACAATGCAAAGGCCACCGCTATAAGTCGCTAATTGGCTACAGGTTGAGCCACTGGAAAACGCTATTATGTGTGCTGACCACATTTGCATGCAAAATGCAAATGAGTCAAAGGCTTCACAGCCTCTTGCGAGTTAGTTGTGGGCCGCTAATAAACGTAAATTGCTGGAATTGTTCAATAAATGCCGCGAAATATGTTCATTAGCCGCCTCTTTGACATTTATCTACTTTGCACTAAACGAAGGCGTGGCAATAATGTCTGGTTCAATGGAATGGGTCAAGTTGGAAGATATATCTCTTTACAGCAGAGGGAAAAACAATACATTTCTATGTAGAAAAACACCTAAGAAGCTTTCATAAAACTGTTAGTTTACTGGGTAATTAATGGATAATCTTAATTACAAAATCCTGTTAAGAAACAACTCAACTGTCAGCGGCCATAAAATGGATTATCAACAATCTACTGGTAGTTACTGCCCATTTCTCAAGCCATTTATTAAATGGTGAATAAAAATAAATGCCAACTTTATGCCATTTTCAATTAATGGCAAAATATAATTTACGAACCAATTCTGATAAAAATCCATGCCATATCATAAACACACCCACATCAAATTAACTCAGATTGACTTCGGCTGGCCCGTAATTAAAATCAAAATAAACCAAAGGCACAGATATATATAGGAACTGCCCACACATCGGACCGCAGAAATATAAAACAAATTACACGGCTTATCTTTATTGGCCCAAATTTCAATTTGCCAACAAGTAAATTGAGGCCTGCCACAAAGTGCAATTAGCGATTAAGACAAAGGCCACAGCCAAATTTCGGTACCGTGATAAATGGAAAGAAAGTCGCTTTCGATCGGGACCCCGAAATAAAAAGGGTGAGTAAGGAAGGAAAAGACAAGACTTGTCAGCAGAAATATGAGCCACATTGTCGACTGCAAGATTTCGGCCAGAGAAGCCCCAGCACAATAAATGCGAAATATAAAACATACATGTAGCCAAATTAATCATTAAGTCGGGCGAAGAAAGAGCCAAGCGGATAAAACACACCTACCCAACCCAACTCAACTCAAACTAAACCCAAAAGGGCAGGGCCACGGTCTCTGACTGAAATTAATTTGGCTGCGGGCTGTGCGAAAAAGTGATAAAACATGCAGACACTTTGGGATGAAAGCAGACGAAGCGATGGAGAAATGGGTGAAAATATTTGCATAATATTCAGGGAAAATAAACTTACACGAGAAACCTTTTTTAATAAAGCTGGGATGATATACAAAATTGTCATGGTTTTAACAAAAATTTAAAAAAAAAACGTATAAAGCAGAAAATAATATTTTTGTTTAATCATTAGCTTAAAATAACTTTAAACCCATTAAGACCATATAAATTGAGTAACACCATCCAAAATAATTACACTTTGAAATCCAAAAAAAAGGGAACGAACTGCAATTAACGGTCCATGTTGGTTTGGGCTTTAAAATTTGGATTGATCATGAAAGTTTTCACTTTCTAAGCTTTGGCCTAAGGTAAACAAAAAACTACCATTTCCGGATTTTTCTGGCAAAAGGTGTTAAAGTGTCGGCGGTTTGTTTACTCAAAATGCTGCTAATTAAATTGGGAAATGCGCTGGATCGTTGATTTATATGTTTGGTTGGAAAACATATCAGAGAGATCAGATTTTTTTTTGAAGTGATTTTGAATTATAAAAAATAATAATAATAATAATCGGATGAAAATCCTGCTGCTTACACATCCTATTTGCCTGTGAAGTAAATCGCAGCATTTTAAAATTCTCTAACAAAAACCATTCCCTTTACCTGAATGTGCACCATAAAATCATTAACCCCTAACACCTTTTCTTATCACTCTGCAGTTGGTTTTACTAAGCATGAGCATGCCAAATGCTTCTTTCCACCTGACCCATAAGTCAATGGTGGCAGCCTGCATCTCAAGATTATTTACGCTCAACTAAGCCGGGCTCAAGTGGAGTACTTAACCAGCTAGAATAGATGTGAATGTGGCTGTGGATGCCTGGTCCATTTCCCTTAAGATTGCCATTAGCATTAGCATTCGGCATGCCGAGCACGTTTCACACTCCCAGCGAGCAGTTGGGTCATAAATGACCGACCTGACCACAACTCCCAGGTATTGGTGGTCATGGCATTAGAAAGCCGCATGGGCCACAAAAAGTGCGCATGCAATGCATTTTATGCCCAACTTGTTCTCGTTACGTTAGCGCTTCTTCGAGTGCCCATCGCGTTGACCGCCGATCCCAACTGATCCGCACCAAAGTGCATTTCACTTTCCCAGAAATCAATAACGCCGTGATATTGAAGACGCCCTGCGCGTGTGAAGGGTGAGAGCACCTTTATGCTCCAATCAATCCGAAGTGATGAAACTCTAACCAAGAAATACGCTCAAAAAAAACGAGCAGACTCGATATATATCTCTTTTTATTCATATTTGTTGTAGTTTCCCAATTGATAAACTGTTTAAAAAAATCATTTTTTATATATGAAAATCAGAGATCGGCCTAGGAAAATTAAATGTCATCTTAATATTTATTTCAAAACGAACATGTTTTAAAAATAATTTAAACATTTCTTAAACATTTTCTTCTTTTTGTTTTAATTTAAACAAATAAATTATCACTGGAAATGTGATGTTAATCCGACCTACATTATCATTATAGTTTCTCTTTTTTAAAAGAAAATAAGGTAATATAAGTTGGATATTTTTTGAGATCGTAGTCTTTATCGGGTAATGTCAGGCGTGGGTCCAAGTGACGAAATGGTTATTTCCCTTCCTCCCAAATTCAAAAAGTTCCCCTTAAAATTTGACTATTTGAATATACGCCCCTAGGTAAGGTAACGTAATACAACTCAAATAAATAGTTAGTTTGTTATAAAAATTAATTTTACTGAAGCCCAATTAAGGCGATAGTTTTCCTTGGTGCATCTCATTGATTGACGCACATGCCGAAATGGGTTTTTATGTGATTTTCTCCCAGCTTTGTTTTATTTGCTTTTATGATTTGTGTGCGCCTTCTTGCACGTAGTTATAAGTTTTATGGTTGCCAGGGTTTGAACAGTTTTCATTTTCACTGTGGGAAGTTGAGTGCAAGTACACCATTCTTTTGGCCCGCTCGTGTGAAAGCTCACGAGGCTGGGGAAAATCAATTTGCAACTCGATGGATGAACCGAGGCAGAAGTCGGTAGCTTCTCGATGTCCGAAGTCCAAAGTCCGATGGGTCAGATGACAGATAGCGAAAGGATTGTCAACTTTCGAAATGCCATAAATAAATGAGCGAGGCAAATAACAACTTAATTTCGCCTGGCACCTGGCAAGTGCATTTGCATTTTTCGCATACTGCCATATGGATATGGATATATTTTCTCACCCATTTCACCGACTCAGGTGGCTGTCTCTATATCTCAGCCGTTTATCTCCCCATATCTCTATCTCTGGGTGTTTTCTGCTATTCGGTTTTGGTTTTGGTTTTGGCTGTGGCTTTGGCATGCTAGCTGCTTCCTCAAATAAATCGCACGGCATTTGCATGTTGAGAAACAATTTCTCAGGTCTTGTTGATCTGGCTGGATTGGATTATCTTGGCCCAGAGTCTGGCGGGGGCCTTTGATATATGCCACACGGCGTTGGTCATAATATTTTTGCGCAATTCGGTTGTCGTCGAGCGGCTTTTTCGACTCGATTTATCGATCGTTAAGTAAATGCATTAATTTTTCTCACCGCTCGTGGCCATGTAAAGAGGCTCAGCAGGCAGCAGGCAGCATTGATTTATATTGGCCAGTGGAAAACCGAAATTCCCAGCTTGTCAATTAATTATGGTCATGTAGAGCCGCGGCCTTTAATTTCTCACTCAATTCGGCTGCAATTGTCGGAATGTCTTCCTCCCAACAACTTTATCTCGGCTCTTTAGTTCCCAGCTTGATTTGTTTACCCAACTGATTAATGTCCGGCTCTGGCTTATTGTTAGGCAAGCTTTTCCACTTACCAGTGGCAAAGCAATGGCAGAGCGAAAGCTTTCACTTGACTGCAATCGAATGGCAAATCCATTTTAACGATCCGTTGATCCTAATAAAATTTGGTATTCAAATTGGGCTGACATCATCGGCAACCTAATGCAAAATCTTAATTAAACCAAATGTCTTGTGAGTGCCGAAATCACTTTGCATTGAAATGTTTGTCTTGGCTCGGATTTCAGTGCACTGTTAGTTGAAGTGGACAAAAAACACACGGGAAAAAATTTTGTTTATTATGCAGATTGGATTTAAACAACAAAAAAAATCTTGATATGAAACGAGGATCGATTTGATCTTACCAATTTTGACTTGATATGCTCGAAATGTAAGCAACACTTTCTAAGGATGCCAGTTCTAATTTTGATTATGTCTTTCTCTATCGATATTGCATGGTAAAAACCATATGCGTATAAATACCAGAAATTTACCATGCGCATATCGATCATGGCGTGTTTTATTTTGTGTGACGTTATTTAATGATCTGATATAAGCGCCCAATTGATTTTTTCTCTCTATGCACTTGGCGAGACAAGGAAAACCCATTTGAGCCAACACCTCGGACTTGGCCAGCATTCTAAGCGTGATTACAATACAAGAAATATGTTTTAATAATGCCAGCCAGAAGATTTGGCAATCGAATCGTTGTTGTTGAAGCCAAAATGCTCGAGACCGACTTGGGATTTTCTGGGCCCCCAGTGCTTTATGGGCACTTTTTTAAGCCGCCAACGAGCACGACGATTTCCATTAGATGCCGAATGCAAAGTGGGCGATTTTTACTGGCGCTTTTCAAATGCCAGCGCGTTTTAAATCGCACAAAACCTTTTGCATGCGATTCGCGCCTAATGCTAATGCTGCCAACTAAATGATATTCGAGCATATGCGATTCGTGATCATAAACATTTGTCATGGATGAATAATGCTGAGTGGTGGTGTTTTGTAATGATTTCAAGGTTTAGAGGGCGGTTCAACTTAGAATCGATGGGTAATTTATGTGAGATATCTGAGAATCTAGTTCAATGGAACCAACTGCTAAATACTAATATTAGAAACTCTTTAAATCAATTACTCTTCATTCAATTTATATTAAACTCAAGTGCCTCACGTTTTCGTAGCAATGCTTAGATTAATTTATATAATTACGAGCACTTTAAAGAGTTGTGCTACCAATATGATCTCAATAATTTCCTCAATTTAATTAATCTATAATGGAATCTATCTATTTTCCGACTCTATTCAATTTCGGCCGGTTTTCAATGCAATTTCCAGCAGGTCTCCACACTTGTTGACCCTCCGCTGGGTCCGCGTTGTTTATTTTATGACATTTAAACAATTATTTTTCAACACAACTGTTGTTGAAATATCATTTGATTTAACCAGCCAGTTGGCCGGGCCCACACCCTCATGGAAGTGGCCCAAACGAGTCTTGGCCAGGCACTGAGATTGGGATTGGAGTCGCTGGTTTTATGCTGCTGCATTTTGCTGGTGTCACAATGTCTGGGACCGCCAAATTCTGCGGCGCTGTTGTTGTTCTCGCAAAACACCCCGCAGCTAAACATGAGATGTATATTTTATTTTTCATAATTTAAAAAACAAAAATACTTGCCCATAAACAAAAAAAAAACATTTTGATATGAGCCTGCTGTTGTGGTTGTTGTGGCCGAAAATCGAATTCTTGAATGAACCATTAATCTTGTTGCCAGCTCGGTGGACTCGGTCATTAAATACCGCCGCTGTAATTGCATTGCAGGCACTGAAAAAAAAGGGTGGTAATTTAAAAAAAATATATGGGTTTAACACCTGCTGGTATCAAGAAAATGGAAACCAACACCTATAAAATATATTTTTGTAACCCTCTAAATTTGTCTTATAAATTAAAACATTTTTTTTCTCCGTGTGAGTCTCGCTGTCTGCCTTGCCGATTTTCCCAGTTTCGGTTTCGCTTTAGTTTTTGCGAGCAAATTAATGCGGGTTTGTCATATTACAATTACTGGCTTTTTCTGGCCCCAGCTCTGTGGCAGCTGGCATTATTACACCTGCGCGAGAGGCGGAGAGACTCCCCTTGGGGCTCCGATCCGGTTCGGTCCTTGGCTTTTCTGCTCGATATAGTTTCTCAGTTTCTGGGGATAGTAAGTACACAGTCAGCCGGTCAATTGGCTCGTTCTGCTCATTTGTTTGCCCCTCTGGGAGCGGCCAAAGTTCAGCCAATCGGTTGACAGTTCATAAGTTTCCAACATGATTTGTTCCTCCCAAAAGAAAAAATGTTGGTGTGTTCTCACGATTATAATTTGCCAACTATTTAAATTGGATTCAAAAGGGGGTTTTGGTGTACGGATGGGAGATTTGCAGCTAGTAAATGAATAAACCTGAAAACTAAAAATATTTTTAAAACTTGTAATGATGTCAAACAACATCCATTAACATTACACAGAAATGAGACCATGTCTAAAGACATCATGATCGCATTACGTGCAGTGGACAATGACCTGAGTGCCTTGACAAATTACACTATTTAATGGCATCCTGTTTCCAACTCACTAACTTTTGATCATCTCCATCCAGCGGTGCAAATTTTATGGCGCTTTTTTCACGGTAGCCCCGGCAACTCCTCTTTCTCGGCGGCCTCCGCCGCGTGGACAAATTGCCAAGCGGGAAAAGTGAAAATCACCTTTTCCAGATGTGATTTTTTTTCAATTTTCAAATTTTCCATGGCCCCCATGTATGGCAGGCATAATTTGTTAATTATTTTCCGAAGCACGGCTCGTGTGCCGACTACAACTTAATCAAAGTGATGGGGCCAATTAAAACGCCGCCGCGGGAAGCGATAAGAGATCCCAGACCCCACGACGAACTAGTTTAAAGAAAGCCTTTCCACCATGCGAGTGAAAGAAAGAGAGAAGGGGAGAAAGAAAGGAGGGGTTGGGTGGGGTCTTGGTCTGGGATTCGATTGGATTGGATTGGATTTTGTTGGGTTGGGTTTGAGTGAAGCGCATCGAAACGGACCAAAGCGAAACGCAGCTTAATTACGATGAGATAGAGGCGGAACTCAGCCCACGGATCAATAGATCCGCAGATCGATGGATAGGAGATCAGCGCCACGGAATTCCCCAGCTGATCCCGGTAGCTCACAGATCCCAGATTGAAGCCTGCCGATCAGAGATACTCTGCTATTGACACCGTAGAAAGAAACTACATTAAAGAAACAAGAAACTACTTTAAAACGAAAATTATAATAAATTTAATAAAGGAAATCTTCAATATTTATTTTCTTTAATTTTCTGTTTTGAATTATAACATTATTGATTATAATAAACTATTAAAAAAAAAATTATAATAATATAAAATAAATTAACTTACTAATTCCAAACTCAAAAAACAAATTTTTCTACAAGGAATTGCACTTAATTTAAATGTAATTTTGAGGGACCCTTATTTCTAATTGATTTGAACTTTCCTATATTATAAAAGTAGAAAGTTATGCCTCTTTTTTAAAGTATTTTAAATCTAAAGTTATTCGATTCGAATAATTTTTTTAAATTTTATGACTGACTTACAATAATTTTCTGTGCACATAAAAAGTAGGAAAATACCTTATATAAGTAGTTAGACGGTTGACAATCTGTGGGCAGACTGGCTCAGCCGAACATCCTCCAGCGGAAGTGGGCGACTCGTGGTCGTGAGTGCGAGACTTAGAACCCAGACATCCGCTGGAGGAAGAGAACCAGAGCACTCAGACTTCCGCAGGCGTTGCAACTTGTCAGATTGGTTCCCTAGCCCAATCACCATCATCGAATGGGCCAAATTGAATAGCTTTCAAGTCCCGCTCTCTTTTACTAACCTAACCATAATTTCAACAACTCAGTTAGGCCCTTAATCGATGATCTACAAAAAAAGTTCGATCCTTGAAGATCTTCGCTTTCAATTAATTTCATAACAGTCCATTCGAGTCTTCTCTTTGGCTGGCTCCAAAGTCCAAAACTCCTCCTTGGGCTCCAACCACCTGCCTGCCTCCACACACACCTCCTGCCTGTCAATTAATGGTCTTTCGACTCCGTCTGGCGGAGCCAACCAATTTCATCTTATTATCCCACACAGAGCCCAGAAACTGGTTCTCGGGTTCTGTTTCTGTTACTGATTCTGATTCTGGCCTGGAAATCACGTTTCTGAGCTTTTCTGTGCCATGTCCAGACTCTCGGCCTACCCGAAAAAAAACCGAACAGGAAAAAAAGAGTCCGAGGAAAACAAGAGAAGGCGAAAACCAACGCAGACAGAAAATGATTTGCAGTTCATTAAGACGAAACCCCCCGTTCGAAGGAGCCAAAGACTAGACGATGACTAAGACCTCGATGGTGGGGCCTTAGTGGCGCATGTGAATGAAATTGGTTTCGGATTGTGTCCCGTCGGATCGGAGGACAACAGTCTTAAAGCTGGACAGGCACTAGGCCTCATAACACTCAGAGAAAAATTTGTAAAATAACAAGGGTATGGAAAATGATATGGCATTGAACATATTTATTTTCTAATGGAAAATAATAGAGACTTGTTTAGTATTGCTGGGTTTATTAGCTCGTAAAACCTTTGTTGGTCTTCCATTTCAAAATTTTCACAGCATATTTTAGCACCCCAATTGTTTGCCCTCTTATTTGGCTTTCCACACTTGTGGGCTTGGAAAACACCATGCATGTGTGACAAGCCTAGACGAAAGTAAACTTCGATTTTTAAGAGATCAAGGTTAAAAACATAATTTCGACAAGTGCCATCTTTGTTTAATGGAAATTTTTCAAAGTGTGCTGAGCCACCCGACCTGATCTTGACATGATAATTATGTCTGCACCGGGTGGTAAAGCTGTTCACTTGATAAGCCTGAAAACATACTTTTTTTAGGGCTGCAACAAGGTGGGTTTTGATGCCTAGAAGCACCACCTCGTTGGCTTTTGCGAGTCTATAGCCCATTTGAGCGCTTTCATCTTAGGATGATGCCCACACATGTGACCAATCAAAAAGTAACGCCTTTGCTTTGGGGCCTGCTCAACTTTGACGAAAGCTGTTCAATGCTTACACCGAGAGAAAAGCATTATTATTAGATTGATACTATCAATATTTATTATAATTTTATAATACTCTTTCTAATATTCAAACCATATGCGGACACACTTTGTTTCGTGGAACTGCTCAGATCAAAACTTTAGTTTTAAGGGCGTTTTTTAAAGATAAATAGATGGGTAGTAAATTTGAAATTAGAATCCGAATTTTCCCACTTTTTATGATATTTCTTTTCGCTATATTATAACTTTCATCATTGATAAGTTTTTAACTCTATTGCCACATTTTCTTGCAGCAGCACCGCCAGGAGTCGCAGTCACCGGACTACCACCACCGCTATGCGAGCAATGGCAAGCTGCCCCGGGCGGTGGCCTCTACCAATGGCAATGGATTTTCCACCGGCACCACCCAAACGGTCACCGTGGATGTGCACCACCACCAGCACCTCAGCGGAGGAGTTTCCTCCGCCGCCGCCAAGCAGTTGATGGCCAACGGCAATGGCAATGGCCACGGCATAAGTGGCCACAGTCGCAGCAGCAGCCTGAGCCACAACATCCATGCGGTGGCCTACAGCGAGCTGAGTGCCGCACCACCGGCCTTTGCCACACCGCCGACGCGGAGGCGGTTCTTCAACCACAAGAATCTGCGCAGCGCCCTCACTGGAGGAAATGGCGGGGTATCGGGCGGCGGAGGAGCTGGAGGTGTGGGCGGCGGCCATCGACGCACTGCCTCCAATGGGGGTTGTCCCATTGACACGGCATCAATCCTGTCCGGAGGTAAGTCCAAAATGCGGTTCGGGTGCGGGTCAGGTTCAAGAGTTGGCATACAAAACTTTGTAAGCTTTTTTGGGTAGACCCACTGTCACTGGCACTGAAAGAAATTGTTAATGATATATGGTATAGGTAGAGATATGTAGCTTGAAAAAATCCTCCTCGAAAAGAAAATTCACCCAGCATCCATCATTAGATCATCCCCATCAGCATCATCATCACCACCACGATAGCCAGACGGTGGGCAAGGAGTCCAATGCCCTCAACACATCGACCTGCTCGGACTCGGCGGTTACAAGAAGACGGCGAAAGAACGTTAGCAACCACAACCTGAAGACCTCCGCTCGCCATGGAGGAGGCAGCGAGAATCGCCTGAACCGGCTCAGTTTGGCCGGAACCTCTGTCTACGCGGGTCATCTGTCGTCGCTGGTCTTCGGGAAGATCAAGTCCCTGTGGAGCGTCAACTCCTCCAACTCGAGCGAGGCGGGACTGAATCAACTAGCAGGCATGGCTTCGGTCCTTTTTCTCCAGCATCCCCCTTCGTTTCAGTCGCTTGCATGTTGCATCCTCATTGTCGTCCATTTCTAATCGTTTCAGAGTTGTTGCATGATTTGTTTAAGTTTTTATCAACATTTGAAAGACCTATAGGGAGTTACAGAAAAAATAACTGAACTACAGAGTATAAAACTAGTAATATTTTATATTGAATTAATACTAAAGAGTAACGACTTTAAATATATTTGAGTTTCTACATTTGTTTACTACATAACACAGTTAATTTAACTTTATTCTCGATCTATAAAAGCTACGAATTAAATCTATAAGGTTAACTTTACTGACCATATTACCATGTTGATATCATAAGTGTTATTTTCTGTGTTTTACTCGCATGCTAATCTTACAAAGATCTGAAAATCGAATAATTCTTATATCTCCACCCACAGGAAGCGACGCCCTTGACCATCACTCCTCGCTGCTGAACGAGAAGCTGCAGAAGGACCAGCTCCACGCCCGTCTCGGCCTGCTGCTCAACGATCCCGGTAGCAATGGGAACAGCAGCAGCAGCGGCAGTGGCTGTGAACCCATCTCGGCCCACTCCACCACCAGCACCACGAGCAGCAGCGGCGTGGGAGCGGCCAGCACCACCACGAGCGGCTCCTCGCAGAATGTGAGTCCTGAGCAGACGCTGGCCAGCGGGGCCGGGATGCTCAGCGGCAGCCAGCTGTCGGTGGCCACCAGTCACGGGGTCAAAGAGGATGCACTGAGTCTGTGTGGCAAATTCAAGGCCGGCTGTTCCATGCTGCACGTGTACGAGGCACTGCCGAGCAAGAGTCGCAAGGGAAATGCCCGGAGATCGACGCGTGGTCAGCAAGCATCCAGTTCCGGCTCATCGACAGCAGCGGCAGCTTCAGCAGTGGGATCCAGGGTCACTGCCTCCACTTTGGCGGCAGTCCAACTGGCCCTGAAGCCGTTGTTCTTCGAGGTGCCCCTCCAGGAGCCGGATCCTCCATATGTGGGTCGCCAGTGGCTGGTGCAGCAGTTGTCCAACATCCTCCTTGGCACCGAGACTCGGGTGGTCCTGATCAACGGACAGCCGGGCACCGGGAAGACCGCGTTCTGCCTGCAGCTGGTGGAGTACTCCTGTTTCGGCCGCCGGCAGATGCAGGACGATCCCGATGGCATCTACAGTCAGTTGCAGCTGGGCGCCCACTGTGAGCGCATGCGCGGCCTGGCCTCCCACATGGTTGGCTATCACTTCTGCCAGGCGGATGCCAATCTCACCTGCCAGGTGCCCGATTTCGTGCACTCCCTGGCCGCCCAACTCTGCCAGGCTCCGCAGCTGACCGCCTACAGGGACTACCTGCTGTCGGAGCCGCATCTCCAGGATATTCTCAGTGTGCGCGAGTGCATCGCGGATGCGGAGCGAGTGATGAAGCTGGCCATTCTGGAGCCACTGGCACAGCTTCACAGGGCGGGAAAGATTCCCGCCAAGGTGGCCGTCATCTTGGTGGATGCCCTCTGCGAGGCCGAGTACCATCGTCCCGATCATGGGCACACCATCGCCAGTTTTCTGGCTCAACTGACGCCGCATTTCCCAGCGTGGCTCAAGCTGGTGGCCACCGTGAGGACCCAGATGTTGGAGCTGGTCAAGGCGCCCAGCTATACGCAACTAACCCTGGACAGCTGGGCCAGCAGCCAGACGTTGCAGCAGGATATGCTGGACTACATTGGCGCCCGCCTGGCAGATAGTCCGGAAATTCGCATGAACATTGGCGGCGGCGGAGGAGGAGGAGGTGGAGGCCAGAACTCGCTGTCGGGAAGCCAGCCGCAGGCGAAGTTCGTGTCCCACCTGCAGTCCCTGAGCAGGGGCTCCATGCTGTACGCCAAGCTCATCCTGGATCTCATTGCCCGCGGTCAGTTGGTCATCAAATCGTCCAGCTACAAGGTGCTCCCCGTCTCGCTCGCCCAGATATTTCTGCTGCACTTCAATCTGCGCTTTCCCACCGCCCGCAGTTTCGAGCAGGCTGCTCCGATCCTCAATGTCTGCCTGGCCGCTCTCTATCCTCTGACGCTGGACGAGATCTACTACAGCATGGAGGCACTGGGCCATGGACGGGAGTCGCTCAGTTGGCCGGACTTCATGCAGCGCTTCAAGCTGCTCGATGGCTTTCTGATCAAGAGGTTGGACAACACATACATGTTCTTTCACAGCTCCCTGAGGGAGTGGCTGATGCGGCGGGATGAGGGCGAGTCCAACAAGTTCCTCTGCGACGCCCGGCTGGGTCATGCGGCCATCGCCTTCAGGTTGTCACGCCTGCAGGCTCCACTGTCGCCGCAGCTCACCCTCGAGCTGGGTCACCACATGCTCAAGGCACATTTGTACGGCGGAACAAGTCTGACTCTGCTTTCTCCACGGGATCTGCAATCGTATTGGTTGGCCGGAGCGGCGGACAACATCTCCTCCTCGCTGGGCGCCCTGCGCAATGTCTACAGTCCGAACCTGAAGGTCTCCCGATTGGTTCTCCTGGCAGGAGCCTCGCCGAATCACCGCACGGATTACATGGGAGGAGCTCCGATCCTTTGCATAGCCGCTCACGAGGGAATCCTGCCCATGGTCAGCCTGCTGCTGGAATTCGGCGCCGATGTGGGTCTGACCAACAGTCAGGGATGTACTCCCCTGATTCTGGCCGCCATGCGTGGCCACTGCGACGTAGTGCGTCCTTTGGTGGCCGCCGGCAGCAGCCTGGGCCAACTGGACATCACACAGCGATGCGCCCTGGTTCATGCGGCGCGCATGGGTCACCTCAGTGTGGTCAAGTACTTGCTGGCCTGTGACTGGTCGCCACGGCCGCACACCCAGGATGTCACCAGATCGGTGGCCCTGCAACAGGCACTGATTGGAGCTGCCGCGCAGGCGCACTGCAAGATCCTCGAGGATCTGCTGGACCTCAATGAGACAGAATTCGACCTGGATGTGAATGGCATGGAGCCGAGCAGCGGAGAGCTGGCGCTTACGGCCGCCGCCCGTCACGGATGCATCGATGTGGTTGGCATCCTGCTGTCCCGCGGCGCCCAGATCGATGCGAGGAATCGCCAGGGATACTCGGCCCTTTGGCTGGCCGTCAAGGAGGGTCACTGGAGCGTGGTGGAGCACCTGCTGCAACGGGGTGCCCTGCTGGACGAGCCGCTAGGACAGACACGCAAGACGCCGCTGATGATCGCGGCGGAGGAGGGCCATCTGGAGCTGGTGGAACTGCTGCTGGCACGGGGAGCGGCACGAGAGGCACAGGATCACGAGGGATTCACGGCGCTCAGCTGGGCATGCTTG
The DNA here is from genome assembly GCA_037075285.1 of Drosophila lutescens. NCBI lineage: Eukaryota > Metazoa > Arthropoda > Insecta > Diptera > Drosophilidae > Drosophila > Drosophila lutescens. Next base: position 758,462 of record JBAMCF010001219.1, on the reverse strand, counting down.
CGCGGACACCTGGCGGCGGCCAAGACCCTCATAGAACATGGCTGCAACCGCCACCACGAGGACCACAATGGACGCACTGCCCTGGATCTGGCCGCCTATCAGGGAGCCGCCAGTCTGGTGCTCTATATCCTCGACCAGGGCGGCAACCTGGAACACATCGATGTGCATGGAATGCGTCCGCTGGATCGGGCCATCGCCTGCCGCAACATCCAGGCCGTGCAGGTGTTCCTGCGCAAGGGCGCCAAGCTGGGACCGACCACGTGGAGCATGGCCATGGGCAAGCCGGAGATCCTGGTGGTGTTGCTCAACAAGCTGCTGGAGGACGGCAATGTGCTGTACCGGAAGAACCGCTTCCAGGAGGCCGCCCATCGGTACCAGTACGCCCTGCGCAAGATCTCCGGACTGGAGCAGTTACTCGAAAGGAATGCCGTCTTCGGCCAGCTGCGTACCAATCTGCTGCTGAATCTGTCGCGCTGCAAGCGAAAACTAAATGTGAGTACTTAAGACATTGAATAAATAAACTGATTCCTGATCAACCACTTCTCTGCTTTCCAGGAACTTGACGCCTCCATAGATTTGGCCACGCAGGCGATTGCCCAGAAGCCGCACAGCTACGAGGGATATTACGCCAGGGCAAAAGCGCGCATGGAGCTGGGCGCCCTCAACGAAGCGCTGGTGGACGCCAATGAGGCGATGCAGCAGGCCGCCCAGAGCGGAGTGCTCTGCGAGGTGGTCGAGGTGCTGAAGAGAATCCAAACCGAGCTACTCACCCGGATCACCATCAGCGGCGAGGATCAGACGTCCGGCAGGATGTCGAGCATCGGCGGCGGGGCATCCGCCGTTTACGAATCTCATCACGAGATCACCGATTTGTAAATGTCGATTGTTGTGTAATGTTGTACTCGTCGTATCCTTTTCGAATTAATCGCTGTTCTAAGTTAAGTGCCTACCTTAGACCTTACTTTTTGCTATTTATTGCCTTCGAATGTTTTTAATTTAAACTATTTTTGTAATTTCTCTTAAAATTGTCTTTTTAATTGTGTCTACGCATGTAAAAATTAGTTTTATACGTTGATTAACCATAAGCATCAGTTCTTATTCGTAACAAATATTAAATAAATGCGATTTTTTAAGATTGAATAAAAAACTTTTAAAGAAAACTGATAATCCTTTGCTATTCGGTGCAGCCTTCTGGGATATGCTTGGTTATTTTGACATATATCTTTAAAATGATTGGTGTTCAAGCTTGAGCTGGCTTTTAATAACATAATGTTGAACATTGGACAAGGTAGCTATGTAAATTTATAAATTTCCAAAAAAAGACTGATCGAATTTCATCGATTATAGTAGAATCCATTCATTTGAGTGAATTTTCCATTTAAAAGTAATTAAAAACAAAAATTAAAACAAATCTTATGTAGAAGTATATACAATATAAACTTAACAAGTACGAAAGGGAAAGTTTAACGTAGGAATGGAATTGTTGGAAATGAGTTAAAAACTAGATTCGGAAATAGGAAGTTTAGACAGCAGCGAATGTTAATAAGTTTTATAGCATTTCCATGAACTATTTTCATGCAGCGCCGGTGAACTTGCCATAAATAAGATTTTGTGCCGCATCGCATACTTAAGTACATTTAAAATTAACATTATCCTGATTTGCTCCAATACGAGCTTGCTGTAACTTAAGTCCTTTTTCCATTAAGTTTACTCAGTTCAGTTGGTTCTCCCGCATCGCAGTGCACCAGACGCGACTCGACAAGCGGAGCTGAGATCTGCAAATGCAGGACATAGTCGGGAGCTGGAAGAACAAAGTTTCAGTTACACAAAAAGCTCAGTACCGGGACTAAATGGAGATGGAGGGTGCAAGATGTGGCATTGTTGATTTGGGGGTATTCAAACAGAGGAACAAGCTGTGAATGAAAGCGAAGGAAACATAAAGCAAAAGCATTTTGTGCGATGAGTTGGTTGATCGGCGTGAATGGAGGAACTATTTAAACCAGGCTCACTTTGCTCCAAAAGGAATTCCAAATCATCGGGGCAGTCTATCGTGGGGAAGTCAATATTGGTCGACTCCTTCAGAATAACACCAATGTCCTTGTCGGCACTCATTAAGAACAAAGGCACGTTCGCCTTGGAGAGCTCTTTTTGCAGCGATCCCATTCCTCGAGCTGCCGTGAAATCGAAATCTGCAAGGGAAATAGTTTTTTAAATCAATTACGAAATGTTCCTATTTTTAAACTTACCATGCACATGAGCACAATCCAGAACCACGGGAGCGGTTCCGTGAGTGTTCAGGGCTTTAGAGATTCCCGAGCGAACCCATTCGATGGCCGGGAAGTACAGTGAACTGTGCTTAGGACGAATCAAAATGTAGTTGATGCCGTTGCTGGTCTGCAGTTTGGAGACACTCAGGACAGGTCGGGCGGCTCGGTAAACCAAGAAGGCCACGTCGGCACCCACGCCCAGCAGGAGGCCAATTTCAACGCCCACCGCCAGGCTCATCACAAAAGTAATGGCTCCTGGCAGCAGCTCCCGCCGGCTGCACCGCCACAGCGGCTTGATAACCTCGAACTCAATCATGAATAACACCGCCGAGATGATTACCGCACTGAGAGCAGCCTTTGGGATGTACTGGAAGTAGGGCGTCAATAGACCCAGCGCCAGGAGAACCAGTACGCTGGTGTAGCACCCTCCCAGGGGAGTCCTCACTCCACTCGCGTGGTTGACAGCGCTTCGCGAGAAGGATCCCGTCACCGGCATAGAGCTGCAGAAGGCACCACAAATATTGCTCATGGATAGAGCAACAAGTTCCCGAGTGGGACTGAGACCAGCTCCTCCAAAGGCCTTTGAAATAGCAACATTGCCGAGCACAGCTATTATGGGCAATATTATCATGGATGGACCCAATTCCGAGAGCTGAAATTTAGATAAAATGAATTTAGTTAGGGATTTAAAATAAGGACAGTACTTTATAATAAAAATTAAAATAAATGAAACGAATTGATTATTTCAATATAACTTTTCTAACGTCTACCATTGTTATTATAGCTTCTATGTTTATCGATCATTAAAATAATACTATTTTATTTTATGGGTCACTGGTAAAATTAATCTAAAAATAAATTTGAATACGGAATTAGTTGGGTTTGGTTTATTTTAAAAGTCTTACAGGTTTTATAAGATTAAAATAGTATTATAGTTATGTATAAATAAATTTATTTGTATGGTCTGTGGCCTGAGTGCCAAAAATAAATCAGTTCTATTTAGCAATTAAAAACAAAAATAAAACAAAGCAACAATAATCCATAAGGACTGAGACTGAATGAAACAAGTGGTATTCTAAACTAGGTCAGAAAAAACAAGCTAATTAAGTACTTAACTTGTTCTTTCACTTACCATCTGCTCAAAGTTCTGGGTGATCTCGGTGCCATTCCTGTCCAGAATGGTGGTCTCGAACTTGGGCAGCGTGACGTTGGGCAGGCCACTCTTAACCTTTCCGGTTAGGATATACGGACAGCTGGCCATTTGCTCGCAGGTGTTGTAGGCCAGCACACTGGTCACCAGGACTACCAGAGCATTCCGTCCGGTAGCTATGACCCAGATGCTACCGCTTATCAGTTGCTGAGCTCGCAAGTTCCTGATCCGCCCGTTCAGCTTTACGTCTTTTAGTTTCTATGGGGATTGAGACTTATAGTAGAGATTTTTGAAGTACATTATGTATATCGACTTACACGCAGCAGTAGCAGAACTATGATAGAAACCAGTCCCAAGGTAAAATCGCCTTGTCGCACATCACGGAGATTTCCGAACACCGAGCGCATGGTGTTGATGAAATCAGAGCCGGATCCACCGCGCAGACCCAGCAAACCCTTTAGCTGCGATGTTCCGATGATGACGGCGGTGGCCGAGGTGAATCCCACGGTAACAGGCAGTGATATCAGATCCACCAGGGCGCCCAGCTTCAGCACTGCCATTCCCAGCTCAACGATGCCGGAGATGAGGCACAGGAGTATCGCGTAGGCGGGACCCGATGCCAAACCAAATCCCGTGTGCCGTCTGGTCATCAGTGCGAGCAAGGCCGTGGGTCCAATAGTCACCTGACGGCAGCTGCCCAGCATGGCGTATATGATGCCGCCCACAAAAGCCGAGTACAGGCCATATTGTGGCTCTAGTCCAGCTAGCGTCGCATAGGCCAGCCCTTGGGGCAACACCGTGAGTCCAACTGTAACTCCGGCTATCAGATCCGCCACCGCATCCTGGCCGGTATAACCATGCAGCCACTTGAGACCCGGCAGTAGGCGATATGCCCATTTCCTGGGGGTCATTGCGGATTTGTCTGTGAATTAAAAAATTTTAAATTAATTAATAACTTTGTAATAATATTACATTTAGAGCCAAAGAAAAAATCAGCAATTTTTATAAAGATTAACAGAGAATTACGTCGCAAAAAATTGAATCGTCAGTTCAACGACTTTTCCATCTTACTTTGCATAATTATACATTTGATTATGAGACGTCTGCGTGACAGACAAGCCCAAAGAAAAAGAGACGTCAACTTATGTTATTACCAAAAAGCAAGTCATAAATAAACCTCGTAGAATTCAAAACAATGAAAAAATACGAGTTTATGGTAAATAAACAAGAATACCTGACAAACATTCGTGATTCAAATGGCTCACCGAATAAACTAGATTGTGTAAATTAAACAAACCAGTTGTTATGGCTTAAAATTAATTTAAATTGATCAAATGAGTATAAATAAGAAAAAATCAAATAAAATTCTGATTCGTCAAAGGCAAAATACATTTTAATTATGTATTGTTGGTATTCTTAAGATGATCTCAGAAATTTTGAGCTACGGGATCCGAAAAATTGCTACAAAACATAAAATTTAAAAGTCAGAAAAGGCTAATTTTATAATGCACTTCTTAAAAATAAAATTTGTATTTATTTTTGTTTATAAAAATATATTTGACTAGCTGTTCTCAGGGTAAGACCAAACCCAATAGCACAACAATTCAAGGCATTTGAGGCAATTTCACACAATAGACTGTTACTAAAAAGTCTCCTATCTAACCGCAATACCTTATATTTTGTTGGAAACTCACGTATTTAAACAAATGTTTTGATGTTGTTGTCTGTTCGAAGGGCACGTTCTTTTCGAACTGGGTCTCTGAATTCTTTTGGGTCAAAATTATTTTCGTCAGAAGAGCGGAGAGCTCTGGAGGAGCTCAGATCGGTCCGGGAGCTGGCCAAAGACTGAGGAACGATCGCGTGTACGAAGAATACACTGATCAGTGATCACACGACCGCCTCAATTAGCTGGGCAAGTGGCAGAGTTGAAAGTATTGGTTCGGGTCGCTTAAAACGTGATCAAATAGCTCGATCGATATAAACAAATGCGAGCACGAGATATGTGCACGTAAATTGAATTTCGCTTTGTTTTGCAGACGATTTATTTAGAATTTAGAGCCAATAATTATGGCGAAATTGTTTGTTTGTTATGTCATTTGCTATAACGATTCGTCTATGGAAAGAATAGGGAGTATTTACTTAAGTTATTTAAGTTAAATGGAATTTTAATCGTTTCGACGGCTGAATGGGATTATATGCCATTAGTTCCGCCAAGCAATGATAATTTGATTTGTACAATGTAAACAGTTTAACAGCATTTTTTGAAATATTTGCTAGTCTTATAAGAATAGAATGTATTGTAAAAAAAACCTTTTGAAATTCCCTATTTATCAGAGCGGTTAATTGTAAAAAAATGGTTATAAATGGGATGCTAAATAGAGAGATCATGCTACAAAATTACTTAGTGAATTAAACTAAGTTTTTGGGAAAACACTTATTAGGTAGAAATAAAGTTTGTGTAATACTGAAATTTAAAAACGAAAAATAAATATAAATTGAAAAGTAATTTCTAATTCCGTAGATCCAATCATTAAGTCGACCTTGTAATTTCATTAACTATTGATTTCAAAAAGTGAGATAAGAAAGTCCCTTATCAGTATGGTCACGTTTACTTCAAGTGCTTTTGCTTTATCAGCAACTTGTAAGCGGAATTAATAAAGCATAAAAACGCAATATCTGAGAGATGTGAAAAGTTTATTAACCCTTTGAAGAAACTGAAGAAATCCGTTCTTCCGGTCCACGAAACCAATATAATTGGAGAGATCACTGTATATATTAGGTTGTCAAAAAAGTCTTGCGGTATTTTTATTGAATTTTCAATTGTTCATAAAATTGGTTACCATAATGAGATTCAAGTCAAATATGCGCCGTTTTGTTCGATGACGCATTCCCAACGAGATGACAACTTCATAATGCCCCTCTCATAGAAGCTCGCTTCCTTATGGGCAAAAAACTCGGAGAGCCAATTTTCACACGACTCTCTTGTGGCCAACTTCAGACTACCGAGCGCGTTCGCCATGGACAGAAACAGGTGGTAATCACTTGGTGCGAGATCCGGACTATCCGGTGGATGCAAAAGAACCTCCCATCCGAGCTCCCGGAGCTTCTGGCGCGTCACTAAATCTGTGTGTGGCCTGGCGTTGTCCTTGTGGAAGACAATTCGGCCTGTGTTGACCAAAGATGGCCTCTTCTGCATGAGTGCTGCCTTCAAGCGGTCCAGTTGTTGGCAGTACAGGTCCGAATTGAGCGTTTGGCCATAGGGGAGCAGCTCATAGTGGATTATTCCCTGCCAATAACACACAGAAGAACCTTTCTGGCCGTCAATCCAGGCTTGGCCACCGACTGGGCCGCTTCACCGCTTTTCGACCACGACTTCCGTTTTCGTAAGTGACCCACCTTTCATCGCCAATCACCATACGCTTCAAAAACGGGTCGATTTTGTTGCGATTTATAAGCGATTCGCATGCGTCGATACGGTCAAAGATGATTTTTTGCGTCAATTCGTATGGCACCCATACATCCCATTGTTTATACTTTTTAATTTTAGGGCAAAAGTCTTGTTTCCTTGTTATTAGCTTATTTACGCTGCTAAAAATTTTGAAATACAACTAAAAAAAATATATTACAAAAATATCTGATATATCAATATTTTTTTGGCGACATATTAAATATCATATTGATATTTTTCTTAAGAAAAATATATCAGCGATACGATATTTCAAAATATATTTGACCTCCCTACTCACGAACGACTTAAAAGAAAAGACAATCAATCAAACTACGCGCTTTCAGCGCCGAACAGGCGAAACCGCAAGACTTTTTTGACAACCTAATATACAGACGAAAGTATATATGTATAAGCATTATTGCCGATTGTTGACAGACGGCGTGATGGAATCTGCGATTTGTCGTTTTTGCTTTCTTTTTACTTTGGGCATTACTCAAAAAACTTGTTTTCGTACAGCCAATGTAGTGGTTAAAGTAAACAAATCGGGTAAAGTCGAGAACAGGGGAGCCAATTGTTTAGTTTTGGTTGTTTATTTATAACGCGAGCTAATTCCCCAAGAATTTGCAACAACAAATGGGTAAGTGGCACAATCACAAAAATCGCGAAAAACAAGCCCAACAGGCCTTCTTACTTGATACCTATGAACTTGTTATAAAAATATCAGCTAATATCGCTTAAAACTTTATTTAAAAAACGCAATGCAAGCACTTTTACCGGTGAAATGGTATTAAATGAATTTGTTTGCTTTCCACCGAACAGCTGTCAACCGCACACAAACTTAACTAGATTCGGTGGCGCCCTCTAGGCGGCTATTGAAGCGAACTATGACTTCACAACACTGAAATGATTAGGGTTTATTTATTTAATAAAACCAAGCAAAACTTTGTTTATTTTTAAAATCGCATATTTTAATACACCTATTCATACATAAATAACTCAAAATTCCAAAATTTGTTTCCAAAATAGTGGCAAAACTATCGATATTCCTGACGATATCTGACGTTGACCAGCACTAAAATCGAAAGACGAGCCCTTACCCACACTGCCCGAATCACGAAACATATTTCTTTATTATGGCACTTGCGCGGCTCGCAAACAATATTTGCTGATTAAAATCTATCAAAAGTCATTGCCGAACGTCGAGGACTCTCCAGTTGAAAGTCCTGTTCGAAAGAATTGCCGTGCAGGAGACTGAAGGGCCGAGAAGCAGCCATTTCATCCGACGCCGCCTCCCCCTCGCACATCGCGGAACGAGGAGACGCCGACCGAAGCATTTAGATTGTGCAAATAGCTAAAATCCACACAGTTCGCCAGCGAATACTATGAAATGGGTAAGCTGCGAGGGAAAACGATTGTGTGTACGGCTTTTGACACCGGTGGGCTGATTTCCAGGGCCTTGATTTTCCATGGCAACAAAAAAAACTGCTAATGCAAATGCATCTTCAATGCCGCTGCATGCGTGTGCGTGTGTGTGTCTGGTTGCCGTATGTGTGTGCGTGTGTGCAGTTTTCTTAGGGCGTTTTAACTGTTCTTTTTTAGGGTGCCTCAGTTTTTTACAAAAACAAAACGGATTTTGAGTCATTTTCACGGTTATCTTTTGGTGAAATCCTCCATTGTAAGCCCGATTTCGAAATTGGTACAAATTTACACCTTGAAACTGTCAGTTTCACTTGAAATGGGTTAAAATGTGATGACAAGCCGATGGTTGCTGTGAAATAACTAATGAACTTGAAATTCAAAAATATAGATTTCCTGGTCGGAAATAAGCAAAAAATATTTATCTATTACTTATCAGTCTGTCCGAATGACTACCGAGATCTTTCGAAATAGAATCTTAAGATCATAGGATTCCTACATACCAAATTCTAAATTAAAAAATAATTTGGGTACATAGAAATCAAAAACCTAAAGAACCCGACTTTTGGAAGGTCTCAAGTCCTTGCTCAACCTTTCCTCCAAATTGGTCTTCAAAATATATCGATCACATCAAATAAACAATCCTAATGCTGTCTATTTTCAGCATCAGCTATGAGTGTCTTGTCCTATGATATCTGAAACTGTTAATTAGTGCGATACGATTTAGGTATAATAGTGTTTTGTAAAGGCAGATTCAATTGTACATATTCCGATTCCCCTGCTTTTGATCAAGAGCCTTGATCTCCAGAATAAAAACGTAAAACGTAATACCATTTTACCCAAGAGGAACTTGTTGCTTGAGGCTTGGTTGTAGGTCAGTGCGAAGAGGTGGCTGATCCGGCGGCGAAGAGTGCGCAGCAGGCGACGTCCGGCGACGATGTAAGTAGCGCCCATCGTAATCCCCATCACTCCAGTAACCACCTCCAAGCAAATTTCCAAAAATCGTTTCTTTCACGTGCCTTTGTTTCGTTATTTTTTGATTTTCCGTTGTTCTTTCGTATCAGCAAAATTTTAGCACTTCTAACAGCGAAATTGGCCAAACTTCAATTACAAACTCTTGTTTAGTTGCGCTAACGTGTATAACCAATTGGACCAGCTATTTTATTATGTTGCTAACCCTCACCTCCTCACAAACACACAAATACACAACACAATTGATGGAACAGTTATTAATTTCTAGATGGAAACTAAAAGGAATGTATTGGTGGGAATTCATAAAAGTATCAGCAAACTGAAAATATTTGAAAATATTAAATCTGAAAAATCTATTCGTTAAATAATTTAAAAAATATTTTTAGATAACGCTTTGAAATTATTTTTCAATAATTCAATACCTACATGTATATGTATTTTTAAAAAACATTTTTTTTTTAATAATTTAGGTTTTTTTTCCTATAAATTCCATTTATAGCACAGTGCAGACGCACTCTTATTGCAATAATTGCAATGCATTCAAAATTCTAGAACATACATCATAGTCGGGGCTCCAAACCACACAATCCCACACACAAGAAAAACAAACTATATCCCCCCACCCAAAAAAAATACAGATTACAAAGTCGTTTGACCCAAACTAATACCTTTCGCAGACAATGCCCTCGGCCATCAGTGGCGCGGCACATGGCCAAGTCCACATACCCAGCAACGAGGAGTGCGGCATCCGGGACGTGTGGAAGCATAACCTGGAGGAGGAGTTCCGCACAATCCGCAAGGTTGTGCAGAAGTACCACTATGTGGCCATGGACACCGAGTTCCCGGGCGTTGTGGCACGGCCCGTCGGCGAGTTTCGCTCCACGGCGGACTACCATTACCAGCTGCTGCGCTGCAATGTGGATCTGCTGCGGATTATCCAATTGGGCCTGACCTTCATGGACGACGACGGAAAGACGCCACCCGGCTACTCCACCTGGCAGTTCAACTTCAAGTTCAACCTGAGGTAAGATTACTGAGCTTTAACTATGTCAGGGGGTTCTACATCATCTTTTGCTTCCCTAGCGAGGACATGTATGCGCAGGACTCGATCGATCTGCTGCAAAACTCGGGCATTCAGTTCAAGAAACACGAGGAGGACGGCATCGATCCCATTGAATTCGCCGAGCTGCTGATGAGCTCCGGCATCGTGCTGGTGGACAGCATCAAGTGGCTGTGTTTCCATTCCGGCTACGATTTCGGCTACCTTCTGAAGCTGCTCACCGATCAGAACCTGCCCGCGGACGAGGGAGACTTCTTCGAGCTGCTGCACATCTACTTCCCGAACATCTTCGACATAAAATATCTGATGAAGTCGTGCAAGAACCTGAAGGGCGGTCTGCAGGAGGTTGCCGATCAGCTGGAACTGCGGCGCGTGGGCCCCCAGCATCAGGCCGGCTCCGATGCCCTGCTGACGGGCATGGCCTTCTTCAAAATGCGTGAGGTACAGCACACAAATGATTTGCACTTTGACCTAGAGGCGCCCGTTGTACTCTTTTCCTATCTGCTTGAGCACACCATGAACTTGAAGCCGTCGGTCAGAAGGATCGACCTCCTGAGCCGTCCGGTCTACATCGGGGGATTTCCCCCCGATGACTCTGCGACAATCAGCAGTGGCAACGGCATGGGCAACACCAGCTCCTCCGGCGAGCCGTTAACCTCTAGCGCCTACATGGTCACGCCTCCTAATACTCCCGGTTCGCCGGAGCGCGGTGGCACATCGCTACCCACTTGCTTCGCGTCTACTCCAATTCGCTGAGCAAGAGCAATCCGTTGCCCTGCCCTTGCCACTACTAACATAACTTGCCTCCGCCCAACATCACCATCATCCATTAGGTTTAAGGTTTTCCGTGGTTGTCACAACTCGCTAATTTTCCTACATAGTTTATATATGTATCTTATTAGTATAGCCTGTTGCACCTGAAGTGCCCGGGTCCCACGATTTATGAATGAAATCCATAACTTGAAGTGTTTTTAGTTAGTTTGAAACTGTTAACCCCATGTGAAACATGTTTATTTAGTTTTAAAGATCGCGAGACGAAATGAATTGAAGTGACTTGCTGGATTGGATTGGAAAATTAAATGAATTTGAATTAATTTTCTTTTTAAATTTGTATTTATATACTTTGGTGTCTGGGCATTGCACTAGCATCTCATTGCTTATCATTTTAACTCATTTGGCATGGTTTTACATCAATGATTTGCTTTTTAATAAACATTAACTGCACTTGGTAAAAGTGCACTTTTGATTTTATAGTTTATTTTAGTTTTAAGTTTAAATTTTTAAATATTTTTGATTTTGTAAACCAATTCAATAACATTTTATGTCTTTTTGTAATTTTAAGCGCTTTGCTGACGTATGTTTTCACACAGTGCACTGTGTGTATCAGCGTAGCAAGAGCTTTATCTTCTAGAGAACTGCCGGACAGTTCTGAAATAACAAGAAAATTGCAGAATAAAATTCACCCCCATACTAACGAACATTAATAAGCAAAATTACTAGTATATTATCTCCATCTAACCACATTGACAAACGGTATGTAACTTATCCTATCTATAAGTAGGACTCTCAATCTGATTGGGAATACTAGTTAGATTTGCTGCTGTAGATATCTATGTGCTTTTAACGCTTTATGAAACTAACATTGCTCGCTAGGTCATCGTACTCACACCTTTCGATTTTTCAGCGACTGCTTTGTAAACCGTGTGTGTCCTGTCCCATCCCAAACGCGATTTAAAGTTATATGCCTAATCGAACTTGAACCATTTTCAGATGTTCTTCGAGGACAACATCGACCATGCTAAGTACTCCGGACACCTGTACGGCCTGGGCACCTCGTTCATTGTCAATGGCACAAACTTCCACGAGAGCAACGGCGAGACGAACAGCGCCTCATGATTCGTGCTGATGGGGAACGTTGTTGTGCACGACAGGAAGTTTGAGCAGGAGGCAACACTGGCACCTCCGCCATCTGTGCAGGCCACACCACCACCTGGCCAACCGCTCCTCGCCGCAACCGCACCTCAGCTTTAAGCTGCCAACAGTCACAGAACGTTCCCATCTATAAACACTTACCCCGTTAGCCATACCGCTACTCTCTTGATGTTCCCACGCAAGTTCAGATAAAAAGAAAACACCCGTAAAATATAAAAAAAGGCATACAACTAATTGTAAATCGCAAAGTATGAGAGAAACCTGCAAAACTAAAATAGTTTCAATTTCAAATTCTGCATGTCTTAAATGTGTTACGAATACAAAACTAAGGTAAATAAGCTAATATTGTAAGCCAAAGGGCAAACATAGAATATTGTGTATTTGTAAAAAAAAAACAGAACAATATATTTAAAACTTTTTAATTTAGTGTAATCACAATTTTTCTTTCAATGGTAAAGGGAAATATAACCTTTTTAATATTTATTATTGAACAGAAAGGTTTTAAGAGTTTTATAAAGCAATGTTATAACTTAAAACTCAAAAAATGTAAGTATAGAATTATAAAGAAAGTTCCGTGTTGGTTTTCCACTTCTTCATAACTCAATGAACTTCCCTGTCGATAAGTATGAAATATTATTATCCTTAAAACTAGAAACTAGAAATTTTTTCTAGTCAGAATCTGTAACCTTAATATCAATCTCCTGATTATCTGCTGTGCAGGAAGATTACAGATTATTTATAATTTAACAGAGGTTCGAATACCATTCAACTTTTGAATGTAACGGTATTTCATGAAAGTACCAATAGGTGGTATTTTCTAAAACTGCGGTCACACCTGAATCTAGTCCTTACTTTTTGTTTGGTTTCGTTTATGAGAAATATCTTTTAATTTTGGAGTCCCAAAGACGATTCGATGGCAACCGTGGCTGAGTGCAACCACAGCGTCTTCGACGTCGTGACCCACCTGGCCACTTTGTTGGCCTCGGAGGAGCAGGCTCCCAGACTGCCCACAGCTGCGTCGGTGGCCACAAGGCGCTCCAAGATATATGAGGCTCTGCTGCGCAGTGGGACGATGTCCTCCCAGGACAAGCTGGAGCTGCTGCACCAGGTGAGCAGAGAGGTGACTCAGAACCCCAAGCAGCAGAACAGGCTGCACAGCTTCCAGAATCTGCTGGCAGAAAAGGATTCCCAGGAGCCCCTGACAACGGAAAAGGCTAAGGATGCGGAAAGCCATTCCGAAGCTAGGATTAGACGACTAATACCGGGCATTCTGCAGCTACACGAATCCCTCGAGCCTCTGCCCAAGGAGGCAGAGCAACCGAAATCTCTGAAATCCCTGGGTCAGATGCACCGCGCCCTGAAGCCCCTACAGTTGCAGTCTCACTCCGGTCTTCTCATGGCCAACATAATTGTGACGCCTCCACCGGAGAAGCCACGCTCCAGCATCATCCCATCCTTTGTATCCAGCTGCGGCCTTGCAGATTCAATGGCTCGGATGCGGGAAGACAGGGAGCAACCGATGCAACCACCTCCCCGACTGCCAGTCCTCAAAAAGACGATCCCAGCTGCACAGGAGGAACAGCCTTTTGTAGCAAAGCCTGCACCGGAGAAGCACTTCATTTCAGACCACCAAATGACCAACGAACTGAAGCTTCTCCAGATAAAGGACCTAGTGCTCAACTATTTAGAGGAAGCGACTCTAATTGATCATCTGAAGAAGGCGGCAGCAGGTCTGCAGTCGGAGACATTTCCCTCAGCGCCGAATAATGAGATGGAGCTGGTAATCCGGCCCAACACCACATTGCGCACTGTGCTGCCGGAGGTACTGGCGGATTTTGCACAGCACTTCCTGCGCGCTGGCTTTGCCTTTCGGCGTTTGAGTTCCCGCACCAAGTGGAACAGGAACACCGTGACGCGTTTGGAAAGGCCACTAAATCGGGTAAGACTTAGTACCTAATCTCATGCAGAATATTTTGTAAAGCCAACCTTTTTTTTGCAGGCCTTGCGAGAGATCGTGGTGGATTTCCTAGCCTCCAATCGACAGTTTCTGCTCGCCCTGCCCGCCAATAGTCTTTCCCAACTGCTGACTAGCTCCCGCCCAGTCATTCAGCTGGTCTACCAGCTAGACATAATGTTCGAGAATGAGCCAAGATGTAAGATTCCATTAAGAGAAGGGACTTTAATATATGAATTTATTTAAATTCCTTAGTAAACCTGGACACTGGCGTATCGGGGCCCTTTCTGATGAGCTGCATTTGGCAAGCCATCGACACCTGCGGCACCAGTGATTTCCTGCAGCTGTTAATCCACTTGCTGCGCTGTATATGCCAAACGTACTTCGTTCAGCTGCAGCGGTGGATCTACCATGGTGAACTGGACAAGACGGTCAACGAGATTTTCATCAGCCGGTGCCTGAACACTTCGCCGTCGCTGGCAAATGAGTGCAGTAAGGAATTTTTTGACAGGGGCTACCAAGTGGTCAACGAAGCGATTCCAGACTTTTTATCCGGCTGCGAGCAGGAAATCCTTCAGTGTGGGAAGTACAACCAGGTGCTTAAGGCATATAACGCTCAGGTTTGTGGATGAATACAATACATAATGAATGCATTTATCATACTCCATGCTTTATTCTTACCTAGCATCCCGTGTTTGAAGTGGAGCACCCGGCTATAGTAGTCTGTCTAACGGAGCAGCAGCTCAAAGAGATGCGTCGCAGCTTGGCCGATAAGTATGCCGTCATCTACCAACGCTTCGGCTGGTGCAGCATGCAAAGCATCTTCGAGGAGCGCATGGCCACCAAACGGGTTTTTGCGAATCTCATGGTGGAACGAACGCAGGCCCATCTGGAGGCCTGGGAGGAGGAGCAGCGCGAGCTTCAGCTGAGGGCGAATGCTCAAAAGAAGCTGATGTACGATCAGATCAACGCTGAGCAGGAAGTTCACCAGCAAAATCGCCTGGAGAAGCGGCGCCAGGAGATTGTCAATGAGATCGTGTTTATGCGGGAGAGCGAACGGCTGGAGGATATGCGACTGGAGCGGGAAAAGCAGGTGCTGCAAAAGGAAGTTGCGCAGCTGGCAGCTGAATTAATTAAAAAAGACACCCAGGAAGTGAACAGTCCCGACCAGAGCACATACAGCGATCTAAGCTTTGCCTCCTGTCTCGAAGGTCCAGAGTGTCGAACAGAATCGGCGTCTGACAAGGACGATGAGGCAGCAGGACAGTCGATGAAGCCACCAGATATTAAGTTAGCAGAGAAACCAGTAGAGCATAAGGCCGATGTTCAGTATGAACGAAGCCACTCTGATGTGATCAATTCCAATGAGCAGCCAGAAACGCAAACCGAATTCAATCGCAATCGCCAGCATGGTATCTCCTCTGATCAATTCCAGGAGTGCCAGACAGAGGTGAACTCAGTTAAAACGACCACGATCAGCTTGAGTTCGGGATTGAACGCTCGACTTCCGCCCGACATTAATGCTAATCTCAATCGCCCAGATACGGAGGAACTCAGCGAAATGCACCGAAACCGCCTGCGCAATGAACACCACGATTGCTTCACCAGCTTCAATTCCACCGAAGATGAGCACACGCAGCGATTGCGCTGCCTAGTTAATTCAAATACGGAACGCGCTCGAAATCGTCGGCGGGTTATGGACAGCGAGTTTGGAATTAGCCTAGGGGATAAGAAGACGTTGCCTTGCTTGCCCCTTGAACTTAACAAACTGCACGTCGAAGTACCTTTGGGTGCGTTAACGCCCATGTCTACCACCTCTGATATGGATATCGGTGGGCTGTCACCCAGGGAATTACTTGATATGGTAGAAACACAGAAAGCAGGTGAATTAGCTGACAACGATGCTGCTAATAATAACAATCTTAGTCAAAAATGTGAAAGTTTGTATCCGGAGTCACCAAAGCCCGAACTTATAATTGCTAAACCAACTAGTACACTATCGGAGGTCTTCAGACCAACTTTCGGCCTGCCCACACATTTTCAGGTGGAAAAGAAGCTGCAAGAGGAATGGCATTTACAAAAGGCAGTTTCCAATGTAGCGGAGTCCTGCAATCCTTTCATGGCCCGCCGTTGCCTGCAGCTCTCCGTGATGGCTCCTGTAAACGCACACTACACGCTGCTCCGGAATGAGGTACTAAGAATCTTCCAGGAGCTGCGTATATACGAGCATTTCCGTAAGCTGAGAAACTACTTTTTTCTGTTGGACGGCCAGTTTGGAGCTTTACTCACGAGTGATATTCTAGGAAGAATAAAGGCGGGCATCGAGCCACGAAGCCTTTGCCAAAAGGGAATCCTCGATACCATGCTAACCAATGCATTGTCGGCTTGTTCGGCGGACGAGACCACAGTATCACAGAATCTCACTCTGAACTGCACCAACATACCGGATACGCTGAGCTTCCTGTCGGTAGAAGCCACTTCCATGCTAATGCTGCACTGCAAGGTGGATTGGCCTCTAAACCTTGTGATCAGCTCGGAAACGGTGGCCAAATATGGCCAGATATTCGGATATCTACTGAAGCTACGTCATGTTAGCTTTGTTTTGGAGGGAACCTATGAGTATTTGCAACAGATGGGAAAACTTCTGGGACCAGAACTCCGGACGTGTGCACATTTTCGGCACTTGCAGATAATGCGCCACAAGTTGTCGCACTTTATGACCTCGTTCCAGACGCATCTGGTGGCCAAAGCCCTGCAGGCCACCTGGAAGAGTTTTAAGGAGGAGCTGTGCACCGTCGATTCCATCGAGGGATTGTATAAGCAGCATGCCGCCTACTTAAAGCGGGTTGCCTTCTTGGCACTACTTAATCGACGCAGTGCCAAGGTCAAAGAAACCATCGACAATATTCTAGTTATCGTGCTTCGTTTCTGCAAGTAAGTTAAAGTCTTTAAAATGTTTTAATCTTTTTCTGTAGCTAACTTTTATTTTACACCATATTTTAGAGTCCTTCAGTCGCAGGCGTTTATAATGGATCAAGATAATCAGTTTATGCATCCCCGCTTTAAACGACTGCTGCAGGAGGAGGCTGAGTTTGAGAAATTTATGTTGTATCTCATCTACTTGGGCAATAAGGCAGCAACTTCTGGTTATCAGGAGGAAATTGGAGACCTGATTTGTATTATTAATTTTAACAACTACTACAATGTATCTGAGGAGAGTGCTAGGTCTTAAATAGAATCTCAAAACTGCATGCAAAGAATCCTTAAAAGGGTTCCGTAGATAGCGAATTTATCTTGCCATTAAGCTGAGCTTAGAAAGATTTTAATTAATAATTCTAGGGTCCTCCTTGAATAAAAAGCATCCGAACAGCAACCCATAACCAAATGCAGGGATTTTAAAAATATATTTCTCACACTTTTCTTCGTTTTATGTTTTAATTTAATTTATTTAACACTAATTTACGTTACATTTTCGAACCATCTGTTTTAGAATTTAATCAAAACAATATTAAAAAGCTATTTTGAAAATGTTTCAATTACTTTTTAATTCAAAGGAATCAAAGATTAATGTATTTGTTTTTCACACGGTCACAACTCATTAATTGCTGTTATAGTAAAATTTAGTTAGGCTTATTGAAGTGAATATTCGTCAAATTTATTGCATGCTTGATAGGTCGTCGATGTAAAACTTTTGTCCATATCATTCTTTAAAAAAAGGTACCTTATTTATCAAGCGCGATATTAAAATAAACAATTTAAAGCTATGAATGTATTTAACAGAAAATGTAAGCTAGCTTAAAACTTCATAATCTCCATAGCTTAATTCGAGAAATAAATGCGAGGTGACTTAAAAATCTATTCCAAACGAAGACCTTTGAAATTTGGTTAATAAATGAATTAAATTTAATGAATTAAATTGTTTTTAACTGTAATTCTTTTAAAATAAACTTCAGTTTTAGATGTTTTTTTTAGACGGAAAATATACATGGACATGGTCCAAATAAGTATAATTTAACATTAAAATTTATTTAAATTCCATGCCAAATATCGGACACGGTGTCATCTCTAAACGGCTGACCGCACGCGATGAATTCGATCCATCCCTGGTCATGAGTCACTTTTTAGAATAATTCGGTTTTATTTTTAGTTTACAAAAACGTTGCAAGCATTCGATATTTTATTTATTTTCGAAAGTTATTTATCTCATCCAAGTTTAATCAATAAAAATGCAGGTAAGATGGGTTGTTATGGGCCACTAAAGTTACTTTTGCTTTCCAAAGAACAATGGATTGTTTTCGAGGCAATGCGATTGTGGGTGTGCTTTTGTTGCACCCAAAAATAAACTCCATATTTGGTAATGAAAACGATGAATGAAAACTCACGTGGAAACTCACTTTTATCTCCGTAGGACCCAAATGAAGACACCGAGTGGAATGATGTGCTCCGCGCCAAGGGAATCATTGGACCCAAGGCGAAGGAGGCGGAGATCACGGAGGATCAGATCCAGAAGCTGATGGACGATGCCATCCAGCGGCGCACGGATCTGCCACTGAACGAGGGCCAGCGGGACAAGCCGATCGACGACATGTCGCTGGACGAACTCGATGAGCTGGAGGACTCGGAGGATGAGGCTGTCCTGGAGCAATATCGCCAACGGCGCATCGCCGAGATGAGGGCCACCGCGGAGAAGGCTCGATTTGGGTCGGTGCGCGAGATCTCCGGCCAGGATTATGTCAACGAGGTCACGAAGGCCGGCGAAGGCATCTGGGTGGTCCTCCACCTGTACGCCAACGGTGTCCCGCTCTGCGCCCTCATCCACCATCACATGCAGCAGCTGGCCGTCCGCTTCCCGCAGACCAAGTTCGTGCGCTCCGTCGCCACCACCTGCATACCAAACTTCCCCGAGAAGAACCTGCCCACCATCTTCATCTACCACGAGGGAGCGCTGCGCAAGCAGTATATTGGCCCTCTGGAGCTGCGCGGCGAGAAGTTGACAGTACAGGAGCTGGAGTTCATGCTGGGACAGGCGGGAGCAGTGCCCACCGAGATCACGGAGGATCCGCGGCCGCAGATCAGGGACAAGATGCTGGCCGATCTGGAGGACAAGAGTGCGGACTTTTACTGAGACGTAGCCAAATCATAGCCCTCATCCAACTTCCTGAGCTGTGGGTTGGGCCAATATTTTAAGAATGAGTCATGGGGCAAAAACCAGATCCAACTGGTCTTTGGATCTTAAAAAACACAGTTTGTCTAGATTATTCAAAAATTGCAATTTAACCTATTCTTAACACCGAAAATTTAGACATATTTTTTCAAAGGCAAACTTTTTTGATTCATTGATTAATTTTTATTCATTGACCCAGTCAATCCTCAGGGACTCCCTTGCACGTATTCATTTCATTGTTAGGTGGCATTTACGTACCCTCACAAATAAATTGTTCGTTTTTCTACTGAAAGTTACTTATGATTCTGTTTGGTGCTGCTGGCTGTCGCTTTTGCCACGCTTTTCGGCTTTCCCCGGAAAATGTTCGGATCGATGATGTTGTACGGATGCTCGCAGGCTGGATTCAGTACTCGACCACGTCTCGGTTCGTGCTCCTCTAGGAGATGGGGTGCCAGGAGAAGGAACAGCTGCTCCGTCCAAGACGGCAGGCCGCAGGTGGAGAAGCACAGCTCCCAGTAGGGCAATCCCAAATGGGCAATGGCCATTCGAAGGTATTCACTGAAGGTGTCCGCCAAAAACTGCCAGCTCAGGGTGCTCAGCTCCAGCAGATAGAACTTGGGATTATTGGAACTGGTGGACTCGTACAGCATGCACACCTATTAGAGGAATAATTGTATGTTAGTTTTCATATATAAATATGTATGGATTACCCACCTTAGCCACCTCGTTTACATTGTTGATTTCGAATATCTTTGATTTGGCCGTTATAATGGGCGTGGCATTGCCCCACTTGTCCTTTCCGCTAGCGACCGGAGCTGGAAGGGATTGCGAGCTGCTGGCAGCTCCCAGAACATCCGAGTTGCTGTTGGGCAAAGCAGTTGAAGTGCTGGAGTGGCTCGCCGTCGTTTCAATATTCTCCCGCAGAAGGGTCACCTGGAGCAGGTGTGGAAAGTGGATGTGGCCCACTCGCCGAATATCGTTAGCTGGAATGGAGGCGATACACAAAAGAGCAGGATAGCCAGGACACTCCACTCACGAGCATATTGGTAACTCCAGTTGAGAATGAACCCATCCGAGGATAGGTAGAACTTCTTCATATCTTCAGGGAGGTAAACGCAGTGCCTCTGCTCCCAGTTGACCACCTGGCAGGCATTCAGTGGCTGTCGGCGCTCTAGAGTCACATTACAAACCCTTGGCACATTGGCTGGAAGTTTGGAAGCCTATATTTTTAAGGGACACTGCTCATCGGATAATCGTGTACTCACAGAGGGTTCTTATGAGGCCCAAGGTCAAATTTTCGTAAAATGCATCCTCAGGCGAAAGCTTCTTGTTCATCCTCAAATAATTTATGTCTCAGAAAAAATTCTGTTAAATTTTTAAACGTCAGACTTTTTTCTATAAATATACAAGCTGCTAAGGTATAACAAAATTTATGTTGGATTGGTTGTTGTGGCAACAGTGCGGATGGTTGTTTATATAAAAATGGGTTATGAATGTTTAGGAGCTTCCTAATCTACCTTTTTAAAGAAAAACAGCAGATATAAATATTAAATGCTTTACGATGAATGGTTACGACAACAATTAAAATAATTTATTTACAATATTAATAATATAGATATTACAATATTACAATATAATAATAGAGTTCAACTGTGGAGCTTTAACAACAATTACACATGAAATACTGAACTACTGAAATAATAATCATGGAAAAAAGTCGAATGTTGATCATCGCACAAAAACATCTGGCTTGCTGGCTCATCTTTTGTTCTCTTCCTGGGCCTCGCTTTCGGCCTCCTCCTCGTGTCAGGAAACCTCCCAGACCGTGGACTCCACCGATCTTCGCGGTCGGGCGGCCACTTCCACGTGGGCATCCAGTCCATCGCTCAGTCGGCTAAAGCGGCGAGCCCAGCTTCCGCGGGCTGTCACCTGGCTGCCGGCGATCGAGGTCCTCTGGCTGGTGTCCCGGAACAGGCTCATAATGTCCTGGCTGTCGCCCTGGGCCCGCTTTATCCCGTGCTGGTACTTGGCCTCCTTGGCCAGCAGCTGCTCCCGCTGCATCTGGGTCTTCACCTCGGACGGGACATCCGGAATGATGAACTGCATGATGCCAGTTATGACAAACACCACGTGCTGGATAGGGAGTTTTATAATACTTATATTTAGATCTTACTACTTAGTACTACCCACCTCGAAAACCACAACGAAAGCCAAACGGGCAGCAAAGACATGCCAGTAATGGGGACTCAGACCATAGGGTTCATAATCTTTGGGACCATTTCTACAGAGATATGTAAAGAATAAGAGGTATAGGGTGACATAGAAAATTGAAGCCAACCTGTAACCGCGATATTGGCAGGTGTCCGGATCTCGTTCACTGACCGATGCACCCCACTCCTCCTTGTAATCCGAGGTATTGAAGATGGACAGCGAGTGCTCGATGTAGCCAGCCAAAGTGTGGGTCTCAGAGTAGACAAACTTGTAGACCATTCGTGGTATAAAATCGCTGGTATAAGCTATCACGAAGGCATTCGAGACGACGGCCGTATAGGTGATGATCCGAAGGATACCATACCACGCACCAATGTCCTCAACGCGCTCCGCCAAAGGACGTCTGGCCTGGGTTACCATTTTGTAGGCATCCAAACGGATCTCTGCCACGTTGTTCAGAAGAGCAAAAAGCGGGGCCAATGGGAAGGCAGCGACAAACAGGGTGACAAAGCCGTATTGAAGAACTGGTAATAAAATAGAGTATTTAGTAATTAAATTCCGACTGTTGATATATTACTCACTCATTTCCAGATACTCATCGAACAAGGCCAGTCGACCAGGATCCTGCATGTGATAGTCCTGCTCCCAGGCCATATGCAAATGCGACTCATCCTTGGTGGCCTGAAAAAAGAAGGAAAATAGAAAATGTTAACGTGAAATCCTTTTTCTTTGGTTAGAAACTTTCTATCCAACCTGCTTGTGCTTTCGCTGACGCCACCAGTTCCAAAATTTGGGAAATAGGTACTCCATGAAATTGTTCCAGCACTGTTTGCCCACCATTATGATGGCCAATTGTATGCAAAGTTCGGATAGGCAGCCCGCCGGGTCGCAGATATCGTTCTTGAGGCGGAAGAACTGACTCTTGCGGGCTTGATCGTCGCCCGGATAATCGAAGAACCGCCCCTTGAAGAAGGCGATATAGATGAGCGAAGAATAGAAGTTCATGAATTCGAAAAAAAAGATTTTGAACGTATAGGAGTCCTCGTATTCCGTGTGGGTGCGCGGATTCTCCAGGTTGGTCAACCTGATGGCCATGCGGTGGTAGATCTGTGAATTATAGATGGAATATCTGTATCCGTGCCTGAAAGTTACAACTTAGACATACTCGCGTAAGTAGCATAATGACCACCAAATTGATCAGAGCAGCGGTGACACTGGTGAAGAGCTTGGCATGCTCCTTAACAAAAAATCCTCCGCCTCCATAAATAACAGACACCAGAGTTATTCGATACAGTATGGTGCCCAGTACAGCAGATAGAACCACAGATATCTGTCGAACAAGCGTAATTAGTCGTATAAATATTACTTGTAGAAATCATAATGGTTATCTCACCATAAATAGCACAGCACTACCGGTAATTACAAATCTAATGGATCTGTTCCAAGTGGACATGTAGGGTTCCTTTTCCCGCGTAACGGGATTCATGCGAAACGTGGTGGCATTCGTTTCGAACTCCGGACGGTTCTCTTCATCCATATCGACGTTGTGCAGGTCCCACTCCCACACAAGAACCGACTGTTTCCGCTTCCAAAGCTCCAGGAATGTGGTGGCTGTTATAAAGGGGAAAAATTAGTCCTTAGTTTGGTAGTTAAAATAATAATAATATAAAGGTATAATAAGGATCATAATCCCATGTTTCCTTCAATGAGTCAAAACCACCTACCCCAGAAGGACATGAAGATGGCGAAGAACACCGTCGAGGGATTGTCAAAGAGATAGGTGAGCCGGGAGAAGAGGCACGATTCCGATAGACGCTGGTAGCTGCAGGCCTTGTCGCAAAGTGGGCAGAGGGTAATGTTCCCCGTGCCATACTCATTGCAGATCTCCTTGCTGGGCGTGTTGTCCTCCGACTCGAGCGTGGCCAGTCCATAGATGAAGCAGAGTGTGCCCACGACAGACGGATATACGAGCATCTCCGTGTAGAAGCCCAGCCAGCAGAAGTACAGGGCGATCTTGTCGCCGAAGTACTTGCGAACCAGGCACAGCGGCTGCTTTTTGTACCACTGAGAGGGATGGGCCCACGTCTGGTAGAGAACGCGGCGGTCCAGCGAGATTCCGCTGGAGTGTGGTCGGTCGTACCGCCCCTCGTGCAGCGGGAAAACGCCCAAGTAGGTGCCGTCGTTCATCAACCGCCGGATGCCGCTGCGGTCGCTCTCGTCGAAGGGCGTCCGGATGAGCACCTGCATCACCATCAGCGAGCGCTGGGCACTGGTGAAGGCCGTGGCGCGATCTTTAACAATGAACCTGTGGGAGAGGAAAACAGTAAATATATTATTTATATCTTAAAGAACCCATTATTCGTATCGTTTAAATGAAACGTGTTATGTTAAAAGATAGTGAATAAATCGAGCAACTCACTGCTCCTCCGGATTGCCATTAGCTGTTGCAGCCTTAAATGTTGTCTCTCCCTCCAGAAGGGTTTGGTCCAGCTGAATCTTTTTGGTCAAGCGCTGCCACACATCCTTCCAATATTGCACATTCCTTAGCACGACATTCTCCTCATCCTATAACAAATGAAACCCCGTTTATAACATCCAAAGAATTTGAATTTTAGATGCCAAAATCCTCACCCAAGATGGTTTCACCGATATTGTGATGAATCTTTTGACCGGCAGCTTAAGGTTCATGACCTCGGCCAGTCGGGTTTCCAGTCGCCAGGGCAGATGGATCTTCAAGAAGAAGGTCTTCTCGTTGAAGGACTGCGACTTGTCTTCCAGCTCGACCTCGAGTCCCTCCTTGACGAGGTTCTCCATGAAGCAGCGCCGGTTATCGCGACGCTTGGCCTCCGCCTCGGTCATGACGCCCAGGTCCTCCTCCTCCCAGGCCAGCACCATGTCCACTTTCCGTCGGCCGTCACGGAACATCAGCGATTCGGGATCCAGGCCCTCTCGATCCTGCTTGCTGACCCTTCTCTCGTCTCCCGATTCGCCACCCAGGCTGTTGCTTTTGCTGGCCTTTCGACTGCCATAGTAACTTCCGCTCACGGAACTCGTCGAATCCGAGGCCTTTCGCTCCGTGGGAATGAGTTGCCGATAGCCAAATTGGTCGTTGGGCAGAACGTTGGAGTGCGACGACTCCATAATCTCGTAGGACTGATTCACCCCGTCGGCGGAGCCCAGCGTAGGACTCAGGTTTAGACCCAAGTTCCGTCGCATGGCCGTCCCGGGAATATCCTCCTCGTGACTTCCCACGATCTTGGGACCAAAAGCCTGAGTGGGACTCGGTTCCGCCGATTCCGATTCCAGATGGGTGGGCAGTGGCACGGCAACCGAGTTTGATTTGGGGAACAAGGGATTCCCGTTGCTCGTCCGCATCACCGAGGAGTTGAGCCACTTTTCCGTATAGGCAGCCGATCCTGCTCGAGCCCGATTGGCACTCAGCTTGGTATTTGGCGGAATCGGAGTGGCGGGCTTCCTATTAACCACCGCAACATTATCGTTCGCTTGGCAGCTATATATGCTATCTGTCGGATCGGATTCGATTTTCCTTGACTGCAGATCGGTGTCAATTAGAACACCCTCCTGTGTGATTTGAGATTTAATAATCTGTTTATTTAACTAAGCAAACGATTGGTACTCACCCCGTATCCTATTAATCTTCCTGCCACAATGCCACTATCCTGGCTAAGTCTTCGTGGTCGCAGCTTCGTCTGGCTCCGGCGGCTCATGCGCTCGCTCTTGGCCGGACTGGACATCACCTCCCTTCTGGTGGAGGGATCGGGGGATTGGCGCGGGCTACGTAGCGTTGGCACCGAAAGGAATCCTGGAAGGGGGTATAGAGCAACAGACATTTGTAAGCGTTTGGGTGGGTATTTACTTTTTATAATTAACTTGCCTAACTACACACAGTAATATAAATACTTTTATTGAGACACGGAACATCAAAATTAGTTCCAAGAACATCGTTTATTATGGGTTAGTTAAATAACACACAAGTTAAGTTCTGCGTATTTCACAAAGATTCTTTTTAGGACTATTACATTTATCTAAAACATAAAATCTCTTTTAAATCGAAAGCATAGTAGTTCATACAATCATAAATTAGCGCAACGGCTGAACAATTTATTCGAGAGTACACTTTTTATAGGGTCAAAACAATTGGTTGTTGTCAAGTCACTATAAATAAAATAAAATACTTGCATAACTTTAAATCACTTTTGAAGTATGATTGTTTTTATAATTACAATTAAAGTGATTCATTTGATATACCAAATAGGTGTTCAGAAACTACTCACTGGGAAATTGAAAGATCGACTGCTCGCTGCTCCTGTCGCCCTCCCGGGCGGCGCTGCTGATGAGATCCTCTCGAGAACTGGCCTCCGTTATGGGGGCGGTGCTCTCATCCTCGACGCTGTCGATGCGAATCTGAAAGACGTGGGACCTGTCGCCGGACCTTCCTTCGTGACTGCTCATCGTCTTCTCGCCGCCGGAGCTATGGCGTCATGGAATTCTGTGGAGCGCAATTGGAGGAACGCCAGGTCATATGGGGCCACTTTTATAATTTGGCCTAGTTTGGAGCACCTGCTCCGTTACCCATGATAAACTATTTAAAGCCACAAGTTGGGAAACTTGACGGGGGAGTCGTTTGTGACCTGTCATTCAAGAGTTGTCAGGCTGCACATACTTTAATCCCCGATCCAACGATTCCACGGCAGTCCACCTAACCATGCATTAACTATTCATGTATGTTTATACTACTGGCCTCGAGCAGGGCGTTAATTTATACCCTTAAGAGTATTTGTATCTTCATTTGCAAACGCGTTCCAATCAAAAGGTGAACTCGGGCACGCATTCGACATTGACCCATGGAAGTTGTTTGTATAGCCCGATGTGCTTTTCAGTGGATTGGTGTTGGGGTTGGGGAGAAAACTACAGCCATTGGGTATAATTCCTTCACATTAACATTAGTGCACTATGGGAGCGAGTCCAGTTGGGTCGCCAAATGGTTGAAGGGAGTGGCAAACTTGTTGCTACGAGTGGTGAACACTTTCCCAAGCGGACGAATGACAATAGTTCTAAATAATTGCCCTAGATTTGGTATTGGGATATATTGTATGTACTGTGTATGGATATGGAAGTGTGGTGGTCACTGGGCGACGGACAAACAAATCCATTCCGACTCGTACCTGGATCACTAATAAGCGTGCGACGGACGTCCTGGAAATGTCAGCGTTCGTTGGCAGTTGTGAAAAGTCCCATGCCATTGAAGTAATCACAACAATTGAAGGTTTATTGATTCGCTCCTGTCGTATATGAGTAATCGATTATTGATTGCGGCTTTTGTTCGGATGCAGCTGGAGTGTTATGCTATCACTTTCACGCTAAATGATCGAAATAGGATCTGCCAGTTCCGCGCACTCTACTATATTCTTCACAATTCACAGTTCGAATCGACCCACTATTGATTTTGTGTGGCTTGTAATTACTATCTTTCAATCAAGGTTCACATTATCCAAGCACACGCTCGCACGTCCATCCTGGCCACTTCTAATAGCACTTGACTTGGACACTTTCCGCTCTCTATATGGCGTACCGCTCACCACGACGGCTCCCGACCGATTGACCGACCAGGAGCTATGACCCTCTGACCAGGACAGTGACACTCTGGGACAGATAGCTAATCACGGTGGTACTCGCAGTGGCGGCTCTCTCGATAAAGGAAGTCCTACCAATAGTGATGTGTGGTATGTGTACCTATGCAGAAACCTATTCCCCATTGGGACTTTTTTAGTTCAATTAGATTATAATTCCGTTGAGAGCTGGCTGTCTAGAAAGTACATCTAAGATGAAAAATACTCCTCTATCCTCACACATATCAAGGGAAAATATATATGTGTAAGATCAATTGAAATATGATGAATATGTAACAGAGATTTCTTGATTTAAAAGAAATTTAAAACTCTTCATTAATGGTATAGTAATTTGACTAATTAGGTTTACTAAGATCAAAAGAAATTCCAATTTAAAATATGGTTCAATATAGACTTTATATACACCAACTGCTGCCTGGAAGTACCTATCCTTACTTGAACGGATTTTAGCTACTATTTATATCAAAGGTAAATCAAATCATCTCATATTTCCCATCACTATCTACAACCATAGTTTACACCCATTCCAAAGAGGGTCGGTGGGTTATGTGAAGGGTACTTTTAACACGAATATCCTATTAATATGGTATTTGACTCGCTGTTGCACGAGGTTCTTCGTGATGACTTTCTAATTTTAAATCAGGTCGACTATTCTGGCCAACGTATCCCGAACACCGTATTGATAGTTGTAAATGACGTCAGTTAGTCACAGGGTTACGGTCGACACAGTGTTTTGGACTCTTACATATGTAATGGTGGTTGACCTATAGGTAAAATTAATTTAGGACTTGAATGAAGCTATCCCAGGGGCGCCCTAAGCAACGAACCCTTGATGATTACTGGCGCAAATTCGTGACCATAAAAATAGAGTTATATGCGACATTGTCTGCTACTCGTATGTTGTAAGCACTATTATTGTATGGCTGGGAGTCTATTTTGATTGAATGCACGTCATTAAGAACTCTAAAAACCTTGCCTAATTTTGTTATTTCGGGGGTTAGTGCGTGCTGATTTGGCCGTTTTTCGGCCTCCTTTGTCTTTGATTGACACTATCGTATTTTTGGTAAAGTACAAGTTGAGTTCGAGAACAGAAGTAGGCAAATAGCACTTGTTTGTTTTCAATGTTGAGTCATTTAGGTCACATTAAAGGCCTCTTATAAGAAAATATTCTGGCAGCTTGATCTTAATTATGGTTCGGCAGAAATGTCAATCGTTTACGGTAAGATCTACTTATCGTCTAAAAATCAATAAATCTATTTTGGTTTGTTACGTATGTTATACATAATTTCTATATCACAAATTTACATTTGATGTTTTATATTTTTTGTTATTGTATGTAAGTTTGCAGAATGTGATATGATAATGTTGAAAAGCACTTAAGAAAGTGGAAAAGTAGGGTAATGTCCTTGATAATTACAAATTTTTTATATCGTCTGATTTCTCTTTAGCTACCAAAACTGTAAGATATTCCTTAACCCTCGTAAAATCGCTTTTGTAGTACATGTATTTGACCACCACCATAAGTTTGACTTAACTAAATCCCTTCCGATCCTCCGTTTAGCCCAGGCTGTCGCCGTTGATCACCTCGTCGGTAGAACTTTTGCACTGCTGCAGGACATCCACTTCGCAGCTGCTGGTCAGCCTGTTGAACATCTCTCCCTGGGCGCACTCTCCCTCGATCTTCTGGCCATGTACACAGGTGAAGTATCCCCGGCAATTGTCTGCATCCCGTGCCAGTTGACCATGCTTTCCGTTGCACACGCCTATCCGTTCGCCGTTCTCCATGAGACAGGTTCCGTCGTTCTGTCGACAGATTCCCAAAAGGCTGTCGAAGCTTTCGCCATTGCGACATCGCTGGGACACGGGCTCGTCGTCCTCGCAGCTCGTGTACCGCCTGCAGTCTCCCTGCTCCGCCACGGAAGCTCCATTTCCAATAACTCCACATATTCCGGCAAAAGTGGTAGCCGCATCCTTGCAGACCCCAGTCGCTGCAGCCCTTTCCTGCTCCGTCTGCTGGGATTCTATGGGTTTCTCTGTTATCGAATCCCCATCCGAGACGACCTCATAGGCCTGACACTGCTGCAATGTGGTGTTGAAGAAGTAGTCCGTATAGCAGAGCTCATGGCGAAGTTTTCCCGAGACGCACAGATAAAAGTTATTGCAGTTGGCCGGATCGGGCATAATGTAGCCATGTTTGCCCTCGCACACAAGCGGATCTGGAGGAACATGCTGGTTGTTTGGATTGTCATCATCATCGGGAACCGTTTCCACCAGCGGACAGGAGCCGTCGTCCGTCAGGCAGAGCAGTTGCTGCGCATCGAAGAAGCTGCCCACAGCACATCGCTGGGCAGTGGCCACTCCGCCGGCGCAGATGAAGTACCGTGTGCAGTCCGTCCGATTGGCCAGGAAACTGCCATCCGGAAGGCTGCCACAGCTGTAGACGTAACTGACATTCCCCTCCAGCTGACCATTGGGACATGGTTGAAGGGCCTGGGACTCGGGTTCGCAGGTGGATAGCACAGGATTGAACTGATGCTGGGCGGGACACTCGACGGGAATGGCCAATCCCTTGACGCAGGCGTAGTACAAATTGCAGTAGAGCTCATGCGGTCGCCGCACTCCATGCAGTCCGGAGCACACCCTGGCTCCAGTTTCCGCCTCATCCTCATTGGAAACGTTTCGGCACTGGCCATGATCCACGCGGCAAAGCGAGAGCAGGCTGTGGAAGTACTGGCCCTCATCGCACTGGATCAGAGTAGTTCCATTCTGGCTGGAGCAGCTGTAGTAGGAACGGCAGTCCGCCGGATGGGCCACCAGTTTGCCATCCTCCAGACCCGAACATATGGCCAGCTGGCAGGAGCCGTCGTTGGGTCGGCAGTATCCCTCGCGGGAGTCGAAGAAGCTGCCTGAGGCGCAGCTCTGCAGGATGGCGGGAGCTTGTTGAAGACAGAGATAGAATCGAGTGCAATCCGAGGGATCGGCGACACTCAGACCATCCGACTGGCCCAGACACTGGTTATCTGCAGGGGGAAGATCCCTCAGCTGCAGCTGGCATTGCGATTGCAGCTGGCACTTGTTGAGACTGCCGGCAAAGCTGTGCCCCCTCAAGCAGCTGCCCAGACGCCATTCCTCCGCCTCGCAGTAGAGGAATGTCTGCGAGCAGTCTTTCCCGAACTGGGCGCGCAGCTCGCCCTCACGGCAGATCCGCCTCATCCCATTATCCTGGCAGCTTCCATCGCTGGGCACACATCCCAGCAAGGGTTCAAATTGCTCCCTCTCCTGGCAGCGTCTCCGCATCCACTGACCATCCTCGGCACACAGCTCGTAGCTGTGGCAACTGCCCACCAAGGATCTGCTGTCTCCAATGGAGCAATTCATCTGCTCCTTGGGCAGGGAACACTGTCCCTTATCATTGGGCAGACAGTAGTTGTGCTGCCGGCTAAAGTACATGCCCAGGGGACACTGATGGAGCCACCAGGAGTTGTCCAGGCACATGAGGTAGCTCTGACAACCGCCAGCCGTTGAAGGACGCACTGCCAGGTGCTGGCAATCTAGAGTGGAGTTACCAACAGACTTGCTTCTGGCCAAACTGCACATGGTCTGATTCCTATCCTGCTGCTCCTGGCCCCTCGGCATCGGCAGACAAGAGCCGATCGAAGGAGAGTAGTAGTGCTGCTTGGGGCAGTTGCGCAGGCGCCATTTGCCTCCGGCGCAGCGGAAGTACTGCAGGCAGTTGCCACCTTTGGCCACCACCGTCTGGGATTCGCTTACATTGCTGCAGGTCGGCAGATTCGATACCCTGGCGTAGGCACAGACCAGGTCGTCCTTGGGCTCCAGGCATCGCTGCTGCTCCGGATTGTAGTAACGCTGGTCGGAGCAAGTGCGACGCCGCCAGTGGCCATCGATGCACACCTCGTACTGGGAGCAGTTCGCTGGCACCGATCGCTTCTCATCCATGTTGCAGGTCTGGAAGGGAAAATGTGGGTGTGCATTAAAAAATGAAGTTCCAATCCTATTGAGGGGATAAGAAGCTGTAGAAATGGAAGTATGTGAATATTGTAATAACAAGGTATTTCATATTCTATTTCGAATTGATATTACGATTTAAGCTAATAAATTATAACAAAAATTTAATAAAACATATTTTCAGTATTTGAAAATATTTAAAACAAGCTAGAAAATATTATATACTATTTCAGTTAAATAAACTTCTATTTGTTAAACTTTAGATGCGAAGCGAAAATATTTAAATTGAATATGAAATTAAAGGACTTACTACGTTTTTTTATCAGTGCTGAATGAAATGGATTTGAGAACAAACCAGATTAAACATTTAAATTACGAATCCCCTTTATCTCGATCCTCTCCACCTTTTCTGAAAGTTGGCAAAATCCACATGTTCCATTCTATAGGCACACAAATGAAAAGCCGAAATTTTGTAATTCATCTATTTTGAATTTATTGTCGAGCATAAGTGGGTAAGGTACATTATGGGGTATTTAATACGTATAGAAGTGGAACAAGCGGAACATTCACATAAATCGTAACTCATAAATAACAACTAATGTCGTAGGGTAGTAGGGTATAAAAGAGTATATAGAAAGCTAGCTAAAGAGCTGGCCTAGAAGAGTTTCGGGAAGAATTTCTTGAACAAGGACAGGGACCTTACGTTTTCCTCCGCCTCCACGGAACGCTTCTGGACGCTGTGGTCCCTGCACACCCCAAGTTCGGGGGCAAAGAGGTGGCCCGCATTGCAGGGATGATAGGTGACCGTGATGCGGTCCTGGTCATCGCAGGAGCAGAATCCGGACTGGGTGTTTTCGGCGGCAAAGGGTTCGAATTGGCTGCGCCTCAGGCATTCCTTCAGGTTGCAAGAGATCATCGCCAGGGCGTCCTTCAGCATACAAATGCCCTGGGCCTTGTCGAACACGTGTCCCGTTTGGCATTTATGGAAGGTGGCCGCACCTTCGCAGGAGCAGAATCCTTCGGTGGTGTTCCTGGCCGCGAAGGTCTCGAAGGCAGCTTTGTTCAGGCAGTTGGTGTAGTCGCAGGCCTCGACCACGCAGGCGCCCGCGCCCTCCTCGTAGACATGCTCATCCGCACAACTGGTGAAGGTGGAGACTCCCACCTCCTGGCAGCTGCAGTAGCCACTGCTCGTGTTCGTGGCGGCGAAAGTGGTGGCCAAAACGGCACGGCTGTGGCATCGGCTGGAATCGCAGAGGTTGGCTGCGTTGATCTTGGCGGCCGACAGGCAGGCACCCAAGACGCTGTTGTAGCTACTGCCCTCTGGACAATCCTTGAAGACCGGAGTTCCGGCCACGCACAGGCAGAAGCCATCGGTCGTTGTCAAGGCCGGATAGGATTGGTAGTCATCGCTGGCATTGCATTGACCCGCCTCGCAGACGCACTCGGATGCCTACAAAATAACCGAGAAGTGAAAAAATATATCTTTAAAGACAATAACTATTAACTTACCGCCACTACTGCGCATCGCCGCAGATCCGGGACGAATACCATTTCGGGACTGCACTGGGCCAGGAAGACCTCATCACCATTGCAGTAGCAGAAGGAATCGCTATCCTCGGTGGCCCCGGTCGTTGGGAAGGGCACGAAGTCGCCCATGGCTGGGCACTTGGTAGCATCGCACAAGGCAGTCACGCAGCCATCCTGGAAATATTACAGGATTAACCCAAAATGCATTCGTTACACGGACATTCCCGTCTTACCTCAGGCGTTTTGCAAATTCCCAGGGTCTCATTAAATTCCTGGCCGTCTTCACAGGGATAAAATATGGGCAAGCCGCCGTTGCAATAGCAGAAGCCATCCAATCCTTCGTTGGGTGCATATGGAGTGTACTCCGCCAGGATGTCACATTTCTCGGCATTGCATTTGGGCACAACACAAGGATCCTAAAGGTGGAATTAATAACAATAAAAAAAGGTCTAAAAAGCTAATAGATCTAGGGATCTCGGATCCCAACTCACCACTGCTTCCTGGCAAATTCCCAAGACTTCGTCATAGACCAGTTCACCGGGACAGGCGTAATATATGGGGCAGTAGTTCAGGCAATAGCAGAAGCCGGATGGTTTGCCGTCCACCGGGAAGGTATAGTAGTCGGATTCGCTCTCACAAGTGGTGGCATCGCAGTCATTCACAGCGCAAGTGCCTTCCTCCTGCACGAAGAAAATCCATTAAAG
The DNA here is from genome assembly GCA_037075285.1 of Drosophila lutescens. Classification (NCBI taxonomy): domain Eukaryota; kingdom Metazoa; phylum Arthropoda; class Insecta; order Diptera; family Drosophilidae; genus Drosophila; species Drosophila lutescens. The sequence goes on along the minus strand of JBAMCF010001219.1, from coordinate 725,040 downwards.
CTGACTGAACCGCAGAACCATCTGAATTGACTTACCCCAGTGCTAATGCAGGCGCCCAACTCCTTGTCATATTCGGAATTTTCTGGGCAGCTAACGTACTTGGGAACCTCATCCACGCAGAGGCAGAAGCCATCGGAAGTCTCCGCGGCGGGAACAGTGTCGAAGTCCGTCTTACCCACACATATATTGCGGCAACAACGAGGCTTTAAAGGGATTAGGTCATATACATCATTATATCGTTCTCAGTTTCCGCCCTTAATCGCAAAACTTACATCTGGCTGAGGAATGAGCACGCACTCGAGCTCCTCGCTATCGAAGGTGTAGCCCCGGGGACATGGCACTGAGACGGGATCGCCGGCACGGCACAAGCAGAAGCTATTGGCGTCTTCGTAGTCAGGAGACACGTAGTACTCCGACTGACCGCTGCAGACCAGAGGATCGCAGTTGCCCGACTGTAAAAGGGTTAGACCATTGGATATCTGTCACACTCTTAATTCGCCGGCTACTTACGAAAGTGCAGATTTCCTGAGTTTCATCGTAGAACAATCCAGTGGGGCAGGACTTCAGATATCCGCCACCACTTAGGCAAACGCAGAAGGTAGAAGAGTCATTATTCTGGGCAGAATAAGTGGAGTCCTCGGTGGCAGTCTTGCACACGGTCTGATCGCAGTCGTTCTATAGTTGTTTCGAGCAAAGAGATATATCATTTTAATCATTCCTAAGTTGAGGGTAAGTAACTTACACTGGGCACGGACTGGCATATGCCCAAAGTAGAAGTGTAAGCGGTGTTAGCCGGACAGGCTACGATGGTTGCCTCCTGGTTGAGGCACAGGTAGAACTTGCTGGTGTCTCCAGCCACGGCATAGGTGGTGCCATCCGAGGCGGTCGCACAGCTCTTGGCCGAGCACACTACGGTTGCGGAGCACAGACCAGTTTTGGAGTCGAAGGCCTCACCCGCGGGACACTCCACCACCTGGGCCACGCCGTCGGTGCATTGGAAGTACTCGGTGCAAATGGGATGGGCTACGTTGCCATTGGAGCAGGTGCAGGGATTGATGCACTTGGCATTCAAGTCGATGGCGCACTCACCATTGCCATTGTACCACTCGTCGACACCGCAAGAGTGCTCCGTGGCCAGGCCATTCCAGCAGGTTAGGTAGCTAGTGCAGTCGGTGGGGTTGGGCATCTGGTAGCCATTCGGTTTGTTGAAGCACACCCAGCAGGTGGCCTTGGTGTCCGGCACGCAGACGCCGCTGCAGTTCTTGAAGACATTGCCCACGCCGCACAAGCCCTCCACCAGCTGGCCGTTTTCGCAGATCTGATACTTGTCGCAATCGGTGGGATGACTGATGATGGTTCCCTGCTCGATGCCACCCTCGCAGGTGCAATCCTCGACGCTTCGCTTTTGGCGCGGTCCACTCGATCGGTTCTCTGGACACTTATTGTCCGTATCCGGGCGGCAAATGCCCACGGAGGCATCGAAGTAGTAGTCAGCCAAGCAGGTCTCGTCCTCCCACTGGCCATCGATGCAGGCCTGGTAGCTCCAGCAATTTGCGCCGCTGGCCGCACGATCTCGAGCATTGCATTGTTTAGCAGTAGGGACGGTGGTGGAGGTGGTAGGTGATGCAGTGAAAGTTGTAGGAGCTTGAATGCACACGTTCTTCTCATCCTCTTCGCAAGCCCCGAGAGTTACATTGAAATAACTTCCCGCAGCACAGGATACGGACGTCCAGTCGGCACTTTGACACTTGAAGTACTTGGTGCAGTCCTGGACATCCAATTTCGTTTCCCCATCTGTGCAATCCGCCACGCAGCAGTCGTTATTCTCATCCACCTGACAAACACTGAGGGTGCCGTTAAACAAGTTGCCCTTGCCGCAATCTCCGGTCACCAGGGTACCATCAACGCAGACGTAGAACTTGCGGCAATTCTCCTTATCGGGAATGAACTCAGCGTTCTTAATGTCACCACAATCGCAGGACGTTGGTGGTTCCGTGGTCACTTCATCACAGGGTTCGGTGGTTGTGGTTGTCGTATCGTCGCATGGTTCAGTGGTTGTGGTCGTCGTATCATCGCAAGGTTCAGTGGTTGTGGTTGTGGAATCATCGCAAGGCGACTCCGTGGTGCAATCGCCGGGAACACAGGTCCAGTCGGAGTCCTTTTCAAAGTGACTACCTTCGGGACATTCCTGAGCGGTGGCCGTGTTGCCGTAGCACACGTAAAACGAGGTGCAGCTGGACTCGTCGGCCACAGCCGATCCGTCAGCCTTGCCAATGCAGTAGTTCACCCAGCACTCCTTGTTGCCCACATCGACGGTACAGGCGCTAACCGTGGTGTTGAAGAAGCTGCCCGAAGGACAAGTCTGAAGAGTGGCTTCCGAATCGGAGCACACATAGTAGCTGCCGCAGTTCTCCTCGTTGGCCAAGAAGACACCGCTCGTCTTGCCGATGCACAGGTTCTGCCAGCAGGTGGAGTTCGTGTCCGGAACGCAGGCGCTCTGGGTTTCATTGAAGTAGCTTCCTGAGTCGCACTGTTGGGCATAGGCCTGCTGCTCGTCGCAGATGTAGAACTCGCCACAATAGCCACTCTTGGCCAGATAGGCTCCATTCACTTCTGCGGAACAAACATTGCTGGTCTATTAAGGATAGAGGTTTATGAATTAAAGCTTTCAGAGGTCCTTTAAAGTGAACCTACCTCGGCAAGTGGGGCCACAAGGCTCAGCTTGCAGAGACCTCGTCCTGCGGTGGAGCACCTGCCAGTCTTGGGGTTGTACTCCTTGCCCACCGGACACGTAACCGTGCGGACGGTGTTCTTCGAGGAGCAGCGGTAGTAGCTGGAACAGCTCGAGGGTTTCGGCCAGTGCGTCGAGAGACCTCGAATTTTCCGGTATACACATTCAGGATCGGCTGCACCAACTAGGGCGGCCACTGTAGTGAGTGCCACCACAGCTAGCAGAGTAACTGGAGACGAGAAAGGTGCTTAGAGTCCTGTGTTACTATTAGGAGGGTCCTGCACTTGCTCACCTTTCATCTTGTTCACTTGTATTATTCCACTTGTGATGATCGAGATGTACTCTGATAATTGCCAAAAATTCGATGCCTTTTATATAAATCATTAGTGGTCTCTGCCAGACCCTAGTTAACCTTATCTGTATCAATTATGTTGATCATGTTAGACACGGCCCCATCGTGTCAGTCTAAGTGGGGTGTGAACTTCGAGCAGTGTAGTTCCTGGAAGTTACCACCTATCGCAGTAAGACCACACCCCAAAATTCCGTGCTAGGAAATCGCAATGTTATGAATGAATGTCACGAACATGGCCACCTTCAAGCTCAAGTTCACTAGAAATTAAAAAGGGAAATCGGGTGGAGACAAAGAATAATTTTTGAGAGCATGCTATTCTAAGTTATTTATTTCTCTAGGCGCAGGTCTTGTCGCAAGTCTGGTCGATCGAGTTCCAGAACAGATCACTCGGACAATCCCTGACGTAGCCCACGTCCCCATCGCAGTGAATGTATAGATGACAATCGTACGGATGTGGCAGGAACTGGACTCCCTCATGAGTCCTACAAGAGGCGTCCGCATTTACACCGGGAGTAGTCTGGGTTGTTGCATTCGTTGATTCACTTGGACTTGTAGGTTCGTCAGTTGGTTTCTCTGATGGAGCCGCAGTGGTTTCATCGGCCGTAGGACTGGATGACTCTCCAGTTGGATTTAAGGGACCGTCAGTTGTTGCCCCCGTCGGATCGTTAGGTTCTCCTGTTGGTTCTTCAGTTGGTAGACTCGGGGAATCAGAGGGATTTTCAGGGGTTTGACCGGTTGGTTGTCCCGTGGGATCCACCGGACTTTCAGTTGGGTCTCCCGTTGGCTCTGATGGGTTTTCGGTGGGTTGTTCCGTAGGACCCGACGGATTAGATGTTTCTCCAGTTGGTTGATCCGTGGGAACCGATGGATTTACAGGAGGATCTCCCGTTGGCCCCGTAGGTTTGTCAGTGGATGAGGTAGTCAAAGGCCTTTCAGTGGATACTCCGGTAGGATCCGAGGGATCTTCAGATGAATCATCTGTGGGATCCCATGGATCGTCAGTGGGGTCATCGGGATCCTCTGATGGTGTTGGTGAAGCAGTTGGTGTGACACATTGTCTGGCACTAAGAGCAGTTGCAAGGAGCATAAGCTGCAAGGACATCAATATCCAGACCACTGAAACCCAAAAACGGTTGTCTTTAACGTTAAAGGATATTGATAGGTTTCTCATCCGGTACTTACATCTCATCGTAGCAACGATCGGTCAACTAGAAAACCAATAAAAAGTTCCCTATCGACGGTGCATTTATACCATTTCAACCTGCATCTGATTCAGCCTTTAATTAGCATGCAACAAGACACTATAATGTTCTCATTATCACTATCTTTATCAAATATGATAAGACTGCAATATCTTCCTTGATAACGAGTTGTGAATTAAACCGAAAAGAAAAACCAGCAAATATAATTAGCATACACGCAAAAAAATTTGTGATGGAACTATATTGATCTTTTTGTATAAAAATTTTTAATCACAAACCAAATTGAGATTTTGGTTTCTGTTTCTGGTTTCTGTTTTGTTTAGTTAAATATAAGCCATATTGTAAATCCTTAAAAGTTTCATATTTAGATGACCAAGCTAAATCGACTTGTGTGCAAATGCAGCTTTAAAAGAACTACTTTAATTTGGGCAGTTTTATTCAGAAATTGGCAACTCTTAAATATTAGCTTTTTAAGATAAAATAATTGAATCGTTTGTGATTAGATATTAATACCAATTGAATGTAGAACTAGACCAGAGACAAACAGAGATAACGATTCTATGACAAGTAACAATCAGAATAAGGAATACAAAGTTTACGTTGAACCTTAGTCAGAATGAAAATAAATATGATCATAAACTTTTATTTCTGCGAAAGTATGTATAGATAACAAGAATAAGATATAGATAAAGATAAGAAAAAAACTTAGTTATTATTGCTAATGTGGTTTCCCCATAATCAGAAAGAGATCTTTCTTGGTGCCAGACCTTTCTGTGTCATTAGAACTTAACAACAGTTTAATGTCTTATTTGATAAGATTGATCGTTCATTGTATAAGCACTTCATTTCATTCACATTCGATATACCTATGCATGATGAAATTCAATACTTATCAGTTAAATTGAATATAAAAATGATATCGAAAAATCGAAATAATTTGATAAGCTGTCCATACAGGTACTCAATGAGATTTCCCGTTAAATTGGGGACTTCCCCCTTTTATATTGTAGTTTAACCTTTAATTGTTCTTTCGGATGGATAAATATTGTTTAAAATTTGTATAGTTCCTTATAGTTTATAGTTTGTTATTTATAATTCTTACAAAATTCAAAACAATTCTCACTTAAAATTAACATTTTTCGGTGGAATGACCCACATTCAAAATGTGCCACAAGTTTTACTTTTTATTTGGTTTGAATTTATTTACAGTATTATATAGTTATTTTTAAGTCTTAAAAAAAGAGTAAGGGCATAAATGAGCCATTTGGTTTGTTTTTTTCGAACAATTAGGATTGTACACTCTTAAAAAATTCCTACTTAAATCACAAGTAAGCACGTTTCGACAATTAATCGTAATTATCTCTCAGCACGCATATTCCCAAAGTCGGCGACATTATTCGTCATGACAGAGGTTATTCCGAAGTGTTTGTTTCTGGGTTGATGGGCTTGGGACTGGGCAGCAGGTGGGTGCATTTGTGGGTTCCTCTGGAGCTGCATGATCTCGGCAGCTGGTGGCAGAGTCATCGCTATCAATTGGGCCATAACATATGGATCTAATCTTTGGTCGGCGTTCAGACGACGATGTCTGACTTTCCTGGAATTTGGAATGACTTCAGTGGAGGTCCTGCTGCAGTTGGATTGGCAATACGAAGGAGGCGAAGCACTCTTCTCTGCATCTCAATTGCTGCGTTTTGCGACTTGGTTGCATTGTAGTTCTAAAATGTTGATTATCTTGAATCACCTTTTTTGTGGCACGCAGTTTATTTTTTTCCGGATGTACTTGAGTTAATCAGGGCAAAACTTTAATTTCCAAGAACACTTGATTTTCAAGCTTAAGTAGTTAAATATGAGTAATAATGATAAAGAGTACTAATTAAAGAATCGACAAACAAATACTCAGCAAAAAAATATATAGATACTTTTAATGAATATGTTCTATAATTAATTACAAATGTTCGCGAATAAATTTACTATAGGCTATTGATTTTTTTAGGCTAGTCAGAAAGGGTATATCTCTGTCGATTAAGTGTTTTTATAACCTTACGTACGGGCATTGTTAAGAATAGCAAGGCAATAAATTGATATAAAGACCTAAAGTCGATTTACAATGGCTATCAATACACGTGTAAATAAAATAGATTAGACAGATAGACAAGAAGAACAATTGAGTATTAACGGAAAGCAATTGCTATATAAGCACGGAACATCGGTAAAAAGTTGTACTGTGGGAGAACGTCCACTTTTCAAAACATGAGAGGTAGTTCAATATTGCTTACAAATCATAGGGAAAAAACTAATAAATTAATTTATTTTAGGTTTTCACTTTCTTGGAATACTGTTCGCACTTCTTGTAAGTGTTACATTTTCGTCAGGAGAGGATACTACTATCGAGAATACAACAGATGAGGTCACCACTGAGGAGGTAACTACGGAGGAAGCAACTGCGGAGGTTCCTACCACAACACTTCCACCTCCAGTCCTGTGTGCTGATGGAGATTTATTTCTTCCAGCACCTGACTGTAGGCAGTACTATCAATGCCTGTACGGTGAGGGAATTCTGAAATTATGCCCTGACGGCCTGTATTGGGATCATGAGTTGAATGTATGTGCCTGGGACTCACAGTATTGCACCGATGAGAAGAACGAAACCACCGAGGCTCCAGCCTTGAGCTGTTCATCTGGATTGCCATTCTTACCCTATCCGCCCGATTGTACGAAATTCATAAACTCAGCTGCCCTAGTGGACTGTACTGGAACCAACCAATTCAATCGTGTGACTATACCTGCGACAATGCAGTCGAGTTCTCTAATGATTTCCAGGTGCAATAACCGGCAATAAATAGGTAGTATTTTGTAACACACCGAAAATGTACACAAGTACTTATACAAATAAAGGAAAAGCAATTCAACGTAATTAATTCTGAGCAGACGGCAGTTCAATTGAGTTCCTCTTAAAGATAACGGGCTTCGCAAAAAAAGATCCGATAAGATGGCGAATAAGCTTCAAATGGGAATATAAGTATGATTGCACCGAGCACAGGTATCATTTGGCCAAATGCCTCTGTAAAACTCAAACGAAAATCGGAAGCGATGAGTAGCGATAATAAATCCTTTAGGGATTATAAATTATTCATTGTGTTAATAGTGTTACTCGTGGAAATAGTGCACATAAAAGCCGATACGACTCTTCCAGACGAAACCACCACAACAGGATCTGGGAATGACACTACCGTAGGCGATTCAACTACAACAGCTGCCCAGGGCACAACGAATGAGCCTGAAGATACCACTACGATCGACGATGCTACGACTCTTCCAGACGAAACCACTACAGCTGGATCTGGGGATGGTACTACCGAAGAGGATTCAACACCCATTCCCGACGAAACTACATCAGCTGCCCAGGCCACAACGATTGAGCCTGAAGATACCACTACGATCGACGATGCAACGACTCTTCCAGACGAAACCACCACAGCTGTATCTGGGGATGGTACTACCGAAGAGGATTCAACATCCGTTCCCGACGAAACTACATCAGCTGCCCAGGACACAACGAATGAGCCTGAAGATACCACTACGATCGACGATGCTACGACTCTTCCAGACGAAACCACCACAACAGGATCTGGGGATGACACTACCGTAGAGGATTCAACACCCATTCCCGACGAAACTACAACACATACCCAGGACACAACGAATGAGCCTGTAGATACCACTACGATCGACGATGCTACGACTCTTCCAGTCGAAACCACTACAGCTGGATCTGGGGATGATACTACCGAAGAGAATTCAACACCTATTCCCGTCGAAACTACAACAGCTGCCCAGGACCATACAACTACGATCGACGATGCTACGACTCTTCCAGACGAAACCACCACAGCTGGATCTGGGGATGGTACTACCGAAGAGGATTCAACATCCATTCCCGACGAAACTACATCAGCTGCCCAGGACACAACGAATGAGCCTGAAGATACCACTACGATCGACGATGCTACGACTCTTCCAGACGATACCACCACAACAGGATCTGGGAATGACACTACCGTAGACGATTCAAATACAACAGCTGCCCAGGACAGGAATGACACTACCGTAGACGATTCAAATACAACAGCTGCCCAGGACACAACGAATGAGCCTGAAGATACCACTACGATCGACGATGCTACGACTCTTCCAGACGAAACCACCACACCAGGATCTGGGGATGGTACTACCGAAGATGATTCAACGCCCATTCCCGACGAAACTACAACAGCTGCCCAGGACACAACGAATGAGCCTGAAGATGCCACTACGATCGACGATGCTACGACTCTTCCAGACGAAACCACCACACCAGGATCTGGGGATGACACTACCGTAGAGGATTCAACACGCATTCCCGACGAAACTACAACAGCTGCCCAGGACACAACGAATGAGCCTGAAGATACCACTACGATCGACGATGCTTCGACTCTTCCAGACGAAACCACCACACCAGCATCTGGGGATGACACTACCGTAGACGATTCAACTACAACAGCTGCCCAGGACACAACGAATGAGCCTGAAGATACCACTACGATCGACGATGCTACGACTCTTCCAGACGAAACCACCACAGCTGGATCTGGGGATGGTACTACCGAAGAGAATTCATCACCCATTCCCGACGAAACTACAACAGCTGCCCAGGACACAACGAATGAGCCTGAAGATACCACTACGATCGACGATGCTACGACTCTTCCAGACGATACCACCACAACAGGATCTGGGAATGACACTACCGTAGACGATTCAAATACAACAGCTGCCCAGGACACAACGAATGAGCCTGAAGATACCACTACGATCGACGATGCTACGACTCTTCCAGACGAAACCACCACAGCTGGATCTGGGGATGGTACTACCGAAGAGAATTCCACACCTATTCCCGTCGAAACTACAACACCTGCACAGGACACAACGAATAAGCCTGAAGATACCACTACGATCGACGATGCTACGACTCTTCCAGACGAAACCACTACAGCTGGATCTGGGGATGGTACTACCGAAGAGGATTCATCACCCATTCCCGACGAAACTACAACAGCTGCCCAGGACACAACGAATGAGCCTGAAGATACCACTACGATCGACGATGCTACGACTCTTCCAGACGATACCACCACAACAGGATCTGGGAATGATACTACCGTAGAGATTCGATTCCCGACGAAACTACAACAGCTGCCCAGGACACAACGAATGAGCCTGAAGATACCACTACGATCGACGATGCTACGACTCTTCCAGACGAAACCACTACAGCTGGATCTGGGGATGGTACTACCGAAGAGAATTCCACACCTATTCCCGTCGAAACTACAACACCTGCACAGGACACAACGAATGAGCCTGAAGATACCACTACGATCGACGATGCTACGACTCTTCCAGACGAAACCACCACACCAGGATCTGGGGATGACACTACCGTAGAGGATTCAACACCCATTCCCGACGAAACTACAACAGCTGCCCAGGACACAACGAATGAGCCTGAAGATACCACTACGACCGACGATGCTACGACTCTTCCAGACGAAACCACCACAGCAGGATCTGGGGATGACACTACCGTAGAGGATTCAACACCCATTCCCGACGAAACTACAACAGCTGCCCAGGACACAACGAATGAGCCTGAAGATACCACTACGATCGACGATGCTACGACTCTTCCAGACGAAACCACTACAGCTGGATCTGGGGATGGTACTACCGAAGAGGATTCAACACCCATTCCCGACGAAACTACAACAGCTGCCCAGGACACAACGAATGAGCCTGAAGATACCACTACGATCGACGATGCTACGACTCTTCCAGACGAAACCACCACAACAGGATCTGGGGATGACACTACCGTAGAGGATTCAACACCCATTCCCGACGAAACTACAACAGCTGCCCAGGACACAACGAATGAGCCTGAAGATACCACTACGATCGACGATGCTACGACTCTTCCAGACGAAACCACTACAGCTGGATCTGGGGATGGTACTACCGAAGAGGATTCAACACCCATTCCCGACGAAACTACAACAGCTGCCCAGGACACAACGAATGAGCCTGAAGATACCACTACGATCGACGATGCTACGACTCTTCCAGACGAAACCACTACAGCAGGATCTGGGGATGACACTACCGTAGAGGATTCAACACCCATTCCCGACGAAACTACAACAGCTGCCCAGGACACAACGAATGAGCCTGAAGATACCACTACGATCGACGATGCTACGACTCTTCCAGACGATACCACCACAACAGGATCTGGGAATGAGTACTACCGTAGAGATTCCACAATTCCCGACGAAACTACAACAGCTGCCCAGGACACGACGAATGAGCCTGAAGATACCACTACGATCGACGATGCTACGACTCTTCCAGACGAAACCACTACAGCTGGATCTGGGGATGGTACTACCGAAGAGGATTCAACACCCATTCCCGACGAAACTACAACAGCTGCCCAGGACACAACGAATGAGCCTGTAGATACCACTACGATCGACGATGGTACGACTCTTCCAGACGAAACCACCACAGCAGGATCTGGGGATGACACTACCGTAGAGGATTCAACACCCATTCCCGACGAAACTACAAGAGCTGCCCAGGACACAACGAATGAGCCTGAAGATACCACTACGATCGACGATGCTACGACTCTTCCAGACGATACCACCACAACAGGATCTGTGAATGAGACTACCGTAGACGATTCAACTACAACAGCTGCCCAGGACACGACGAATGAGCCTGAAGATACCACTACGATCGACGATGCTACGACTCTTCCAGACGAAACCACCGCAACAAACGAAACTTCTACGGCTATACCCGAAAACAACACAACGACATCAGAGGAAAGTACTACTATTAGTCAGATTACGACTTATAGTCCTGAAGATAGCTCAACAGTAGACAGTTCTACAACACATCCTGTTGAAAGCAGCACTGCTGGACAAGATTCAACTAAAAAGCCAGAAGAAAACACTACTTCCGGCCTGGATCCTGGAGAAAGCACCACGATAGAGGATTCCACATCGACTCCAGATAAAAATAGTTCGCCACCGTCTATTTCGAGTTCCACAAGCACTGGAACCTCAACAACTTCTATTCCTGACGTTACCACTTCTACTTTATCACCGTCGACTTGCAGTAGCGGCAATGAATATGAACCCCATCAAACAAATTGCCAACAATTTATTCACTGTAGCAATGGAATCCCGTTTATTAAGAATTGTCCACCTACTCTTTATTGGGACTACCAAAACTTATACTGCAGTCTAGATTCAAATGTTTGCTACAAAAATGAAGAAAATACGAGACCGGAGGAAAAAATTTGCGGCCCCGGTGTGGATTATCTTGCACACCCAACCGATTGTACGAAATATATTCAATGTGGTAACGGTCAGGCATTTGAGCGTAAATGTCCCGATACTCTTTATTGGAACCAGGTCATAAAAAACTGTGATTGGTCAAATAAGTACTGCAAAGGAGTGCGAGAAAAAAAGTAAAAAGTAAAGTGCCATGGCTTGAAAGGTAGTGTTATGAGTTGTGATTCAGGACTTTACTGGAACCCTTTAAGTGAAGTATGCGAAAAGACGCGGAGTTTCTGCACATAAGAGTAAGTTTTATTTCAATATCATAAATGATTTAGTATTCACGTATTCCTCACAGAGTCGTTGCCGGTGCATTCTTCGTTAGACCATCTATAAATAATAGTAACTCCTTGGAATTAATAAAAAGACATGCGAAATAAATAGTATGGTTATTATAAGTGTATTTATTTCTTTTAGGATTACGTCCTGTTTAAAAATCAAATTATTCGAACGCTTTAAAAAAATACGAAATGTATAAGTTGAAAATAAGCAAACTCAATGGTAAGCTGGGCTGTACATTTAATGCAGCAAATAAAAAAAAACACAAGTGCAGAAACGTTTCAATTCCATTATGTTTTTTAAGATGTTCTAAATAGATTTGCTTTTTGGATGCATGCAAATTTATTTCAATAGGCTTAGGCACTTTGGTTCTTTATTATACCCTATTAACGGAGAAATAAAAAGTATACGCCAATTAACAAAAACCCTTCACAACACTTGAGCCTTTCTCTTTTTAATGCAGTAGGACAAACTGCTTTTTACATAAAAAAAGGATAAAAGAAAGCTATTATTCATATATTAGTATAGTAATAAAATACATGGTATGCTTAACCAATGGGTATTCTGTAGCCTAAATACTTGTTTCCTAAAAACTCATAGGCTTTTTTGTAGATCTTATCAATCTAGGTTTCAATTAAAAATATTTCTAGCCTTGAAACACACCCCATACAGACGATGGGCCTTAAAAAATGAAAATTAAACGCATGAGTTCAATTTAAACACATGGCTTCATAGAAGCTTTCAGCAGATAAGACAATATAGCCCGAACTCAACATTGAATGGGGGCTTGTAGAAGCTGCTCTATATATAGATATGACGATGGACAGTCTAACCAGAATGCTAAAGCAACTTTTTGGTCTCAAAGGTTATCAAAGCAAATTACTTCCGCCAATTTTTGATTTGTAAAAACAAATAAGTGGCTTGGGAAATCGAAACCTAAATTGATTAGCCGTTCACCAGACGCAAAGAGTCCACAGCAAGCCGAGCAAATGAGTCGGGGGCAGGGACACACTTGAAAATAGATCCGAGAGACGACATACAATTGCGTATCTTTATATGCTAATAAATGCCAGCACATTTCCTTAAAATGGGTCAAAAGAGTCCCCCATCCGTTGGCGAAGACTGCGATGTTGTAATGCCCCCAGAAACTCATTTGTCGTAGGGGACGTCAGCGCCTCCCCTTCCATCGCCAGGCGACCAAGTGATCGATTGACACGATCAAAGCGCTGATACGTAATGGAATAGACACTCGAATGAATGGCACTGGCGACGAGCTCCAAGCTCGGGGCTCTAAGTGCCCCGATCCGCCTCACAGATACCAGCACATTGTGCTGGTGTGAATCCTACATAAATATTCATGCTGCTGCTGGCTAAATGCAAATGTATTGGAAATTGCCTGCCTTCAATGGATTTGAGTTCTGCTCAAGCTCTAGAGTTTTGATGCGCGGACAGTCCAACGTTATTCGCAATCCAGCAGTTGTCGCGATCGGAAGCAAATCGGAAAATCTCCCTTGGGATTCAAAAGCACACAGGCGAAGAAGTATGTGAAAGGACTCAACCTAGTGACACCCCATAGATTTGTGGATAAAGGATCAAAAGGAATTAAACTTTAATATCTAACAGCCTCAGAGAATCCAATTTGAACTGTGAACTGCTCGAAAAGCTACAACGCGTTTTATATTTTTAATTCTTGCTTAAAATGTTGTGAAGTGAACTGTTTAAATAAGTTTAAAAAGCTTATCAAATGTATGGCAAATATAAGAAAATGAAGAAAAATCAACAAAGCTACGCGGGGCAAATATTAATTATTTCCTTAAAACAAGGACGAATAAATTTTATTTTTAAACACTAGTCAGTTTAATTTTGAAAAAAAAGTGTTAAACCCCAAAAAGTGGCAGATACTAAATAGAAGCAAGGACAATTTCCATTTGTCCCTTAAACATTTCATCTTGTTGCCAAGCTAATGTTCAAGGACGGAAGCACTTATTTTCAAAAATAAAAAACTAATCAGTTCAAGTGATTACATCATTTCTAAAACTGAAATACAACTCAAGATCGATTCCTTTTTTGGCATCTAACAGCTTCGTGCGTGCTCATTTAAAAGAAAAGTGATAACCCCTGAAAGTGACAGACAAGAAAACAGAGAGAAGGAGTATAAACTAATAATAACACGCATGTATATGATGTGTTGATAATACAATTCAATTTAATCTTACAGTTTGCTGGTTGTGTTGCGACGACGTCGATTCATTTCAATTGGATTCAGAGTTTAATTTATTGAAATGGTGCCCTTTCGCTTGGGCCTGCTACTTGGCGCTCTGCTTTTCGTGGCCAGCGCAAATGGAGCTGCCATCGTAAGTTTTCAAATTCTCAATGAACACCAAGAATTTGCGCCCGTGTGTTTGCCTGTGTCGCTGGCTGAATGGAACTAGAGTAGTTCAATGTAAATGAACTCGGTTCGAATAGTAGGCGATAAGACCTAATTTGACCAAGGTCAGTTTCAAAAGCAGCATCAAATTGGGGACACTTGCAGACACATGTCGCGTGCCTAACGATTGGGCTGACATTAGCATTGAACTTAAATCGTTTCAATAACTTTCAGGAAAATGTGCTAGCAAATGAAGATGAGGTTTCAGGCCTGATCGACTTGCCGAGGGAAAAAAGAAGCGGCAGAGGCTAGTAAGTAGTTTTGTGAGTATTTGCGGGACTTGAAAAGTGAAAACAATCTATACCAGTTCAAGGGGACAAACGCAGTCTCAGTACTTAAATTTCGGTAAGCCCGAACAGGATGGAAAGGCCGAGGCGGAGGCCAATGAAAGTGGATCTCGCTCAACTGTCTGTAAGTCTGGTGATTAAAGGCTTCTATAGTCAACCTATTGATCAATCTCAAACTCTTTTAGCTGGCACTCATGGAATGGGTCAGGCCCAGAGCCAGTTCTCATCCGGAGACTGCAATGGATGTGCTGGCTACCAAACGGAATACCCTTCCTCCGGAAGAATTCTGGATGCTAGCGGTTCCGGTGGAGACGGCCGACCAGGCTCTATTATCAGCTTACCCGTTTCAGGTAAGATGATAAGATCTATTGTATGATTAAAACTTATCCCAATCCTATTCCTAACACAGGTACCCAAGGAGGACTGGGTGGCCAACCAGGAATCGGTGGTCAACCGGGAATCAGTGGTCAACCAGGAATCGGTGGACAGCCAGGAATTGGTGGACAGACAGGAGTCGGCCGAAGACAACCAGGATATGGAACACAACCGGGAGTTGGAGGGTCAACAGATAGACAGCCTGGTGATGGAAGCCTATCTGGACCTGGCGCACAGATAGGTGTCGGAGGCGGGCAACCTGGATATGGAAGTCAGCCTGGAGCAGGAGGTTCCCCAGGATACGGCACTCAGCCAGGAATTGGTGGACAGACAGGAGTCGGCGGCGGACAACCAGGATATGGAACACAACCGGGAGTTGGAGCGTCAACAGATAGACAGCCTGGTGATGGAAGCCTATCTGGAGGCGGGCAACCTGGATATGGAAGTCAGCCTGGAGTTGGAGGAAGCCAGCCAGGAGTTGGTGGAAGTCAGCCTGGATACGGAGCTCAGCCAGGAGCTGGAGGACAAGCAGGATATGGAACTCAACCTGGAGTTGGACAATCATTAATAAGCGGTGGCCAGCCTGGACAACAAGGAGTAGGTGGCGTCCAACCCGGATACGGAACCGGAAGCCAACCTGGAGGAGGAGGTTCCCCAGGATACGGAACACAGCCAGGAATTGGTGGACAGACAGGAGTCGGCGGCGGACAACCAGGATATGGATCTCAACCTATAGTCGGTGGACAGACAGGAGTTGGAAGTGGACAAACCGGTTACGGAAATCAGCCTGGAGTTGGAGTGTCTCCAGGATATGGAAGTCAGCCAGGAGCAGGCGGACAAACAGGATATGGAACTCAACCTATAGTCGGTGGACAGACAGGAGATGGAAGTGGCCAAACCGGTTACGGAAATCAGCCTGCAGTTGGAATGTCTCCAGGATATGGAAGTCAGCCAGGAGCAGGCGGACAAACAGGATATGGAAGTCAGCCTGGAGTTGGAGGAAGCCAGCCAGGAGTTGGTGGAAGTCAGCCTGGATACGGAGCTCAGCCAGGAGTTGGAACTCAGTCAGGAATTGGAGGACAATCTGGATATGGACAACCAGCATTTGGCACACAACCAGGAGTTGGTGGCTCTCAGCCAGGATACGGAGCACAGCCAGCAGTTGGAGGACAGACTGGCGCAGGATTTGGTCAACCGGGACAGACTGTAATTAGTGGCCCACAGCCCGGATATTTAACTCAACCAGGATATGGAACTATTAGTGGACAGCCCGGATTTGGACAGCCCGGATACGGAAGCCAGACTGGGGTAAGCGGATCGCCAGGATATGGAGCTCAGCCAGGAGTTGGCCAATCAGGAATTGGTGGCTCTCAACCAGGATACGGAAGAGGAACTCAAGCCGGAACTGGAGGACAACAGCCCGGATATGGACCGCAACGTGGTGTTGGTGGACAAACAGGATATGGAGCTCAGCCAGGTCAACCAGGCTATGGTATTCAGCCTGGAGTTGGTGGACAGGCAGGACTCGGTGGCGGACAACCAGGATACGGTACTCAGCCTGGAGTTGGCGGACAGACAGGATATGGAGCTCAGCCAGGTCAACCAGGCTATGGTACTCAGCCTGGAGTGGGCGGACAGACAGGAGTCGGTGGCGGACAACCAGGATACGGTACTCAGCCTGGAGTTGGCGGACAGACAGGAGTCGGTGGCGGACAACCAGGATACGGTACTCAGCCTGGAGTTGGCGGACAGACAGGAGTCGGTGGCGGACAACATGGACCAGCCAGATCAACCAGGCTATGGTACTCAGCCTGGAGTTGGCGGACAGACAGGAGTCGGTGGCGGACAACAGGATATGGTACTCAGCCTGGAGTTGGCGGACAGACAGGAGTATGGAGCTCAGCCAGGACAACCAGGCTATGGTACTCAGCCTGGAGTTGGCGGACAGACAGGATATGGAACTCAGCCAGGTCAACCAGGCTATGGTACTCAGCCTGGACTTGGTGGACAGGCAGGAGTCGGTGGCGGACAACCAGGATACGGTACTCAGCCTGGAGTTGGCGGACAGACAGGATATGGAACTCAGCCAGGTCAACCAGGCTATGGTACTCAGCCTGGAGTTGGCGGACAGACAGCAGTCGGTGGCGGACAACCAGGATACGGTACTCAGCCTGGAGTTGGCGGACAGACAGGATGTCGGAATCAGCAGGTCAACCAGGATATGGTACTCAGCCTGGAGTTGGCGGACAGACAGGAGTCGGTGGCGGACAACAAGGATACGGACTCAGCCTGGAGTTGGTGGACAGACAGGAGTCGGTGGCGGACAACCAGGATACGGTACTCAGCCTGGAGTTGGCGGACAGACAGGATATGGAACTCAGCCAGGTCAACCAGGCTATGGTACTCAGCCTGGAGTTGGCGGACAGACAGGAGTCGGTGGCGGACAACCAGGATACGGTACTCAGCCTGGAGTTGGCGGACAGACAGGAGTCGGTGGCGGACAACCAGGATACGGTACTCAGCCTGGAGTTGGCGGACAGACAGGAGTCGGTGGCGGACAACAAGGATATGGAGCTCAGCCTGGAGTTGGCGGACAGACAGGATATGGAACTCAGCCAGGTCAACCAGGCTATGGTACTCAGCCTGGACTTGGTGGACAGGCAGGAGTCGGTGGCGGACAACCAGGATACGGTACTCAGCCTGGAGTTGGCGGACAGACAGGATATGGAACTCAGCCAGGTCAACCAGGCTATGGTACTCAGCCTGGAGTTGGTGGACAGACAGGAGACGGTGGCGGACAACCAGGATACGGTACTCAGCCTGGTGTTGGCGGACAGACAGGAGTAGGTGGCGGACAACAAGGATATGGAGCTCAGCCTGGAGTTGGTGGACAACCAGGACTCGGAACTCAGCCAGGAGTTGGTGGACAACCAGGATACGGAACTCAACCAGGAGCAGGCCAACAAGGATACGGAACTCAACCGGCAGTTGGTGGCCAGGCAGGTGTCGGTGGTACACAGCCTGGAGTAGGTGGATTGACAGGATATGGAAGTCAACCTGGTGTTGGTGGACAGCCAGGTGTCGGTGGATTGCCAGGATATGGAAGTCAACCAGGTGCTGGTGGACAGACAGGAGTCGTTGGCACACAACCCGGATACGGAAGTCAGCCTGGAGTTGGTGGATCGCCTGGATACGGAACTCAGCCAGGAGTAAGCGGAAAACCGGGTTACGGAGCTCAGCCTGGACTTGGTGGAACGACTGGCGCTGGAGTGGGTCAACCAGGACCTTCTACACGATACACAGATGGCACCGGAGTTGCTCCTGGTGGTGTTGGAAGCGCTGGTGGAGTTGGTAAGTAGCTAGCTAACTGTTACTATGTTTATACGATGGCAATCACGATTTCTTGAAAGCGCGATATAGAAATAACCCCTGTTTATACGACAGCCGAGAGTTCATGCTTTTATTCACTCTCAGCTGGACCGAAAATAGGTGATAATTTTTAACTTTTACGAAAGAAATAGCCTATAAAGGGGCCTTCAATTTCTAGCGATCTGGCAACGTCGATAATTTATACAGAGTTACCAGATCTGCTTATCACCAAATCACGCTTTCAGGCTGAAATCATAGTCAACTTTCGTGTGTTGCCGAATTCACGAAATGGCGTTTATACAGACACGAATAGGCCGAAAGCGTGAAATGATTGCGTGAATTCGGCATCGTATAAACACAGTATGTAAGCTCTTGGCCAACAGTTATCGAACATTGTAATTCCAGTTCCTGCCGGCGGCACTGGTGGAGCTGACGACGCCTACTCCCAAGCCGAGTCGACTATTGGTGACGGACAGGCATCGGCAAGTGCCCAGGGCAAGAAGAATGGAGGCACGGCCAAGACCCAGGTGTCCGGAACCTACAGCTCAGGCGGAACCTTCAGTGCCAGTGCGATGACCTCGGACGCGGATCGGGCGGCCAGTGCCCAGGTGACCGGAAATGCTGATGGTGCCGTGAGTCAGTCGCAGGGATCGGGCGGCCCTGCCCAGTCGCAGGCCCAGGTGCAGGTGGCCAAGGACGGCGGCACCAAGGCCTCGTCGCAGAGCGGTGGCATCATCCAGCAGAGCCAGAGCGAGGTGCACGCCAATGACAAGGGCGGCCTGGCGGACGCTCAGTCGAGCGGACCGGGACAAACGTCATCCCAGGCTCAGATCGGTTTCCGAACCGGCCAGGAAGCCAATCCGCCAGCGGCCAATGGCGGCGGCCAGGCCTCGTCCTCATCAGGCACCCACTCCAGTCAGAGTAGCTCGCAGATTCACGGAACCTCCAGGTAGTGGATTAATAACATTGGTGGTTTCAGAAGGGTCTTATAATGGGGTTCGTATTTCAGCTTTGGCGTTTCGTACCATGGAGCTGCGCAGTCGGCGTCAGGAACCAAGGAGCAGGTGGCCACTTACAGGGAACAAAATCGGGAGCTCTTCAACACGATCAGTCAGTTTGGCAACAATGGCAATGCGTGAGTAATTTCACAAGAGTATAAATATAAATAAATCAATATAAGGGCAAAACATTTTTGATTATTTTTTAAACATGTTTGGATATTTTTTGAACAAGTATGCATTTTTATTTATATGTTTGCTTTTCTAGTTTTTAATTTTTGTTTTAAGCAAGTCATTTTTATTGTGATAATATCACTGTCAAACCTTTTAGCTTCTTATGGGTAAACAAAGCTTATTTATATTTTTGTAATTTGTAAATGAATAAATCTTAAAAAACAACTAACAACTATTTATTTTAAAGAGGAATATGTGTTGTTCTTGTAAGTTTTTTCCTGCTCTCTCTATGTAAAATATTTTCTAATTTGACAAAGCCTTTTGCAAAAATTGTATTCTATCATGTTTCTTTTACATTTTCAGAGTTACTGATCGTACTGATTCTGTCTACAGTGGACCCGCCCTCACTGATGAATCCGACCGGGTGCCAGAAGCCCAGCTGAAATCGAACAAACCAAAGGGGGAAGCAGAGCAGGCGGAGAGGAAGCCGGACCAGCCAGAGCCCGTTCAGTACGAGGATGAGGACGAAACCGATCCCGATGAATACGATGAGGATGAGTACTACAACGAGAAGCCAGTGAAGCTAGAGGAGAGCCCCAAGTCGGCGAGCATTGTCAAGCAACCAGAGCCAACTGCAAAGCCTCTGGCCTACCAACAGTCGTCGCCATCGCAAAGCCAAAAGGCCGTCGTGGTTCCGGGAACAGGTGATAAGTTCCAAGTAGTTCAAAGACAAAACGGTAAGGTCATTACCCATACCGAACCCTCGACCACCGAGGCAGTACCACCGGGATTCCGAGGCACCGTTAACGTGGAGAAGAAGTTCCACACCAAGGCCCTGGAGCTGCGCACTCCCAAGGCGGTGGAGATCACTCCCGATACGAACGAAGAGGGCCCGGTTCGAGGTGACAAGCCGATTCTACGTGCTCCCGACAGCTATGTCACCGTCACCAAGTCGGTGACCGGCAGCATGGACAACAGCAAGAACCCCCCGCAGGAGAACAAGAACTTCCAGTCCACATATTACACCAAGTCCTCGACCTGTGGCTACTTCACCTTCTCGTGCAACATCGTTTACGGTGCCAACGGAAGGAGCAAAATCTGCCGGCCCAAGGCACCCACCAATGGCAAATGCTAAAGGAGCACTTTATAAATCCTCTAACGCCACCCATATTATAGTAGATCAGTTCCAAAGGGGCTCAATTGTAGAACAGCTTAGCCAACTGCCATCTACAAACACCTATTTGTATTTTGATGCAGCTTGATCCCAAGCATTTAAGTGTTTTTTCGCAAGTAATTCTAGAGTTTCACTGCCATATCTTAAATATTTCGTACGATTTGCAACTGTAATTAATATTTAATAACAAATCACAAAAACAACGAGCTGTTTGTTTAATTTCTTTATTTCGATCTGGCTGTGGCATGGTATTTCCGGAACATTAAACACAAATTTTATCGCAGGTAAGTAGGTGGGAGTTCCAAAAGAGGTACTGCGGACAGGTCTTCACAAAGGGCAGATAATCGCACTGGATGAAGCGGGTGCAGTCACCCGGGTAAGCAATCAGCTGGCCGAGCTTTTTGTCACAAACTTCGGAAAGATTGTAATGTTCTGGTTCTTTGACCGCCACCGGACTGGGAAGTGCTTCGATTTGTAGGGGTTTACTCCAATTCGGCAGCGGATTGATGGAGGAACAGCCAGCGGTGGCCTGCAGATCGCATCGTTGGAGTTGCGAGTTCCAATGAAATCCCGGAGGACAGCTCAGTAAACGGGTCTCATAGAATCGATAGCAGTCGTTAGGAATGGGCTCTCTAACCACAGTTTGTGCCAGGCAAAATCCAGAGAACAACCCACATAGTGAGATGGTCAGCAAATATTGGTTTACCACTGATAAAAATCATGAATGTTACATCGATACTAAAAAATATTATTATTCTTACTTTTTATTATTCCTCGCAAAGTCCCCAGATCATTTGAGATACGCACTCCAATCGTCTTGGGGTTTTTATATCATTGCCAAGAAAATACGCATTATTGACAAATTGATACCGCGTCTTAAGTTTCAGTAGCCTTTTAATTGTTAGCTTTTCATATCGCTTCTGTCCTTGAATAGATAAGCTTGTCCGGTCAAGTGGTACAGAAAATAACGCGTAAGAATAATAAGAACTCCGAAGTTCTGGATCCCAATTTAAATATAAACTTATTTTAAATTTAATAAATAAGAAATTTGAACTATTCTAGTTGAATTTATTTAATTTTAAAATTATTATTCAATACTTGATTAAAAAAAGAAAAACATTAAAGAAGTATTTCAGACGGTCAAGTATTGGCAGAAAGAATTTTATTTGTATGCGTGGTTTATCTTAAACTCCTTGGAAATGCTGTTCATAGGAATTGCATTTCTTTGCTTAAACAAGAATGTTGTAAGATAAATACTTCAACTTGATAAAGAATCTCATCATATTGTGGTATAAAAGGGTCGGCACCACCTAGGTAGAACATTCACTTTTTCAGAGCGCTTTCACTGGATTAAATCAAAAGTAAGACAAGTGCGAAAAACATTTAACTTAAACTTTAGCTTAAAAATTCTTAAATCCAACTTTTCTCAGTGTGGCAAGGATCAGCTTTTGTCTACCTAGTCTTAGTGGCCGCATTGTCCTTGGCTAATAGCGAGGAGTACAATAGTGGTGTGGTAAGTATTTCAACAGATCAAAATGGACAGAAGCTAAGAAAATCCAGTTCTACATAGCCCATCGTTACTCAGCCCGCTATTCCGATTGAACAATGCCCACCATACGACGATCCCAACCATGTTGTGATGTTGCCTTATCCCAACGACTGTAGCAAGTATTACACCTGCCAAAGAGGACAGGCCTTCGAGCACAAGTGTCCTGCGAACTTATACTGGAGCCAGATGACCTATCGATGTGACTACAGAGAGTACTCCAACTGCCATTCAGACGAAACACCAAGTCCCGGAAATGAGGTGAAGTACAGCCCGTTTCCCGGCGACTGTAGTCGATTCTACGAGACCCGCGTCCTCCGCTGTGAGCAAAACCATCAGTGGAGTTCATTATATCAGCGCTGCGTAGCCCCACAGTATTCAGATTGTCAGGCGGACTACCCAGTGACATTGCCTCCCTACGATCCGATACCCACTGCTGCCACTCCGCCATCTGCAACCGGGACTCCATCGGCGTCTAGCTACCTACCCATTGATGTGACATCTCTGTGCAAAAACAGTGTTTCCAATGCCTACATTCCGTATCCCGATGACTGCCACAAGTTCATCCATTGCGGACCAACTGCCACTGTTCTCACATGCCCGGGCAACTTGTATTGGAATCCAGGCCAACTTTCCTGCTCTACATCCAACACTGGTTGCACCCAGTACGCTTAATGGGAAAATGAAACTAAAAATCACCAAGCGAAAGATGGGATGTTACAACATTTTAATAATTATTTTAAAACAAAAACCATACATTTCAGATATTTTGCATTAAAAATCTATAACAAAACTTGAAATCGCTTTAAAAGACTGCCAAACGGAATCTTTTGCTACAAACGAAACATTGCAGCCCGCCAGCTGAGGTTCCATACAGGTGAGAGCCGTGGGACTGAACTCCTGGTCCTCTGGACAGGCATAACCGACCGGGATGGGATCCTGACAAACTATGTACTTGCTGCAGTTCCTGGGATAGGGGACCATTGATCCATCAGTTTTGTCCGCACAAAAGCCGTCCGCAGAAGGTGTTGTGGTTGTTGTTATGGGGGTGGTCGTGGTGCTGGGGATGCCAGGGGTAGTAGTAGCTGGAATAGAACAATTTGCATACCACGGGGCCATGCATCTTTCCAAGGAGGCACTGAACTCCTGACCCTCGCGGCAGTTATAAACGATTGGGCTGGGTTGAACGCATTGTATGAACTTGGTACAGTCGTCCGGATAGGGAACCAGTTTGCCGTCTGGAGCTCCTTCACAGGGATCTGTATTCGGCCTTGGCGTACTCGGGGTTATCATTGGAGTTGTGGTGTCTTCCGTGGTCTCTGTGACCACAGTGGTGTAGATTTCTCGACAGGCTTCCGGAGAGACATTCGCGCCACATTTGCCAGTCCAGGGATCGAAAAATTCCTCACTGCCACATATGCCCATCATGTATGAGGAGTCGTCTGTGCATCGTATAAACCATTGACAATTTTCTTGGTACGGCAAATTATTACCGGTGTTATTGAAGCAAATTGAAGAATCTGGATTCGGCGTCGTAATTCCAGGCGATGAAGTGGTCGTATCTTCCGCGGGACATTCGCTTAGTTCCCATTCAACGCACTTCTGACTAGCCTCGTTGAAGAACAAGTTATCCGGACAATAAAAAGCTATGGGAACAGGACTGGCACACACTATGTATTTGCTGCACTCCTCTGGATACCTAGCGTAATACCCATCACTCTGTCCAAAACAAATACCTGAGATATCCGGAGAATTAGTGGTAGTTATTTCCGTGGGTTCAGAAGTAGAGAAAGTGCTGGGCCACGTGGGCGAAGGTGTTGTGAGTGGAGAGGTGGCCTGACTTGTGGTGGATTCGGTGGCAACTTCGGTTTCTTTACACGCTGTCGGACTCACATCAGGCCCACAATTGCCGGTTTTGGGATCATACCACGCGTTATAAATGCAATTGGCCACGTTCGACTCTCCGTTTCCCATGCACAGAATATACTGTTGGCAATTCGTCACCAGGGGATAAGAGACCCCCAGTTCTTGATCGGCACAGGGATTATTCAGGGCCTGTGTTGTGGGTGCATTCGTGGTAGTTGCTAACGATTCACGGCAAGCGGTGGGAGATACATTTGGTCCACAATCCCCAGTTTTTGGATCGAACCAGGCATTCGTTGGACACTTTGCCGTAGTCGATTGGCCATTATTAAGGCATAAAAGGTAGGACTGGCAGTCGGTTGGCAAGAGAAAACTGGCCCCCAGTTCCTGGTCAGCACAGGGATTTACTTCAATACCTTCCGTTGATGTTGGTTCAACGGTTGTTGACGCCGAAGTTGAAATAATGGGAGTGGGAGTGGGTACAACTTCTCGGCAAGCATCTGGTGAAATATCTGGACCGCAATTGCCGCTGAGCGGATTAAACCAATTGTCAACGGGGCAGGGAAGAACTATGTAGGAATTGTTACCCCAGCAGTAGTAGTACTGCTGGCAATTTTGGGTATCCGGAAAGGAAGTTCCTTGCTTTTGGCCCTCGCACTTTGTGAAGGACTCCTCCTCAGTAGTCGGTGTGGTTTCCAGCGGATATTGAGTAGTACGATCACCGTAGCACAACACATTATCCTTAGTGTCACAAATCTTCAAATCCGGATTGAAAAGCATCTCGGCGGGACACTGATAAACTTGACTTTGCTCATTCACGCACACGTAGAACTCATTACAATGCTCAGCTGAAGGCAATAAAGTGTTGTTTAGTAAGCCCTCACAAAGATTTTCCAGTGATGGAGGTTTTGGATATGGCAAGGGATCGCAGTCGACGGCTTCTGGGGTATCGCAAATGTGCAGAGGACTGTTGAAAAGTTTCCCACCAGGGCAGTACTCCAAGTCAGCGCATGAATCATCACATGATACATATGCGCTGCAGTTATAAGGATATTTATAAAATCCATTCGATAGGGATTGGCAAAAAGACGAATCCGTTTCTAAAGTAGTGGGACACTCTTGAGAGTTGTATTCAAAAACTGAATATTTAGTTCGTAGATCAACAGTATTCAATCCAATATAATGGGACTCTCGACTCAATGTGGTTTCTACTCTGCCATCACAGACATTTATTCCCAAAAGCCAAATAATAAACGGGAAAAGAGCACACACTACGAATAAATAAATTTACAACTAATTCACTATGTATTTTAATCGAAATTCGGCAGAGATATTACCTTTCATTGTGGACACTTGATTAAATATAATACTTAAATACTTCTTGAAAACTATTTATTGTGCTGATGCCTATACGTCTTGAAATCAACTGAAATGGGATCTCGTTTTTTGGCAATTTCTAAGCAATAGCTGATAGCAGGTTACCAATCAAATTCAACGTTAATATTTTTCCATTGATAATGACTAATATGATTGATAACATTCCTTTGGAAGCTTTGAGAAAGAATGAACACACATATTGGTCAAGAAAATAGACAACAGCTTATTAATAATGAGCAATGATAAACATCTGTCCACTTTTGTTTTCATTTCAATTAATTTCAGCGAGATACCACAAAAATCCAAGTGCCCAAAACCTAAAGGTATTTCATGCTCTTCTTTAACTAACGTACATGCTTGCAGTATTTAACGTCTCTGTTATTCGATATACGTTACCTACTTTTAGGCTTCATAAATAACTTTATGTGTCTGATCTGACATTATTCATCGATAAAGGCCATTGTCAAAAATTGTAATATAAATGGAGTAAAAAGTAAACCAGCTACTTTAACTGATTATTTGTTTCCATAATATTTATTGTCTGATGCACTCATAGAACTTGCCCTTCAATATTAAAGAAAACCAGTTCACCATTCAAATCTGTTTCATTACAATTTCTGTACTCCAAGAAAATAATAAATTATATAATAATTAGTATTTTAAGTGTTCTACCCCCAAATGTGATCTTTAACCCTGGCACACGTACACACCTCTAAATGGATTTTTTTTTTCAGACGTTACATGTGTTTTATATGAACTCTTATCAATTCTCAGTAAGAACAAATAGATAGCACTCGTACTCGAGCACCTATCTTTTTGAACGATACAATCAAATGTTAACACTTTACATATTGGCAAATCATGCAAATTTCCCACAGATGACAGTGTATAAAAACTCAGTTCAATGAATGGAAAGTTTCAGTTCGATAAAACACTCGATAGCGCCAGACAAAATGAAGCTATTCGGACTGCTTTGGGTAATGTTCATACTCCAAGAAAGTACTCTGGCTGTATTGCAAGTATGTTGAGAAAGCCCCATTAAAAATATCGAAAATAACGAGATTACTTTCAAAGAACGGATTTGCCTTCAAGACGTCCATATGCGAGGGTAAAAATGGCGGACTTTTGCCTATGTTTGGAACTTGCAAGGGATATTATGTGTGTGCTGATGGAAAGGCTGTGATCGGGACATGTCAACCAAATACCCTGTTTAATCCATTAACTTTGCATTGCGATGATCCCAGCAAAGTGGATTGTATTTTCGATGGCAAGGATAATGACATTGATTATTCATCGAATTCCGAAAGCGATGAGGACGATGAGGAAGTGATCGTTAGGACTGATCCTCCCGTTACTGTCAAGCCAGTGAAAAAACAACGACCTACGAGTCAGGATAAAGGCGTTTCGGATATGACGGATAGAATGTGTGCTGGCAAGAAGGATGGTGTAATGCTGATAAAGAAGGGATCCTGTCGGGAATACTTTGTCTGCAAGGCGAGAAAACCGCATCTTCGCACTTGTTCTGGTCAACAACATTTCAGTCCAACACGCCGATTTTGCATGAAGGCTTCAGAAGCCAAATGTTCGGTTGCTTCACAGAATAGCAAACAGTTGGATGGACCTGCCGTAACAGGAGGAGTATGTTCAGATGAAAAAGAAAACTCACTCGTGGCCCATCGGAGTGATTGCGGCAAGTTTATGCTCTGCAGCAACATGATGTTTTTGGTAATGGACTGCCCCACTGGCTTGCATTTCAATAGCGCCTCCTCCCGATGTGATTATCCCAAGGTGGCCAAATGTCAAACGAAGCAAAAGAATATCAAGACCAAATCAAAGTCGAGAAAACCTGCCCGAAAGGTTAAATCTCGTTCGTTGTAACTCCACATTGCTAGACCAATAATAAAGTTTTCGATATTAATTAACATCATCTACTGGGCAAGACTTACAAGTCTTTTAACAAGTTTTAATATTCCAAATCATTTTTTAATATGAAATATTTATTTACAGTTTACAGTCTACAGTTTATTAATTATCTAGTGATTCTGATTAAGAATATATATATACTTAATAGTGTAGGCAACGCTTCCTGTGTGCTGACCAAATAAGACTTTTTCTGAGGAGATTACATATTTGGTCTTCCGACCCAATTAAAATCAAAGGAGAACGCTAGCTTTTGTAGTTTCTGAGATTTCAGCGATCCTCCGGACAGACAGACGGACATGGCTAGATCGACTCGGCTAGTGATCTTGATCAAGAATATATATACACACTTTTGCAGGAATACAATATACCCTTTTACTCTACAAGTAACAGATATAACTAATCTGAAAACAAAAAAATCCATAATCCTTCATATAATCGCCCACAAATATGCGCTGCATTAAAAATTGTTTATTGAAAACATTCAGCATGTAACATTTTCGGGCCAATCGCAAGAATTTATCTTAGTATTAAAAAGCAATCCAGAGGAACAGCTAAGGTTGACCTCACATTCGCACTGACACACGACATATGCGGAACTACAGGTTCCTTTGACCTTGGGGAAGAAGGTTCCATCTTTCTGATTCAGGCATTGTCCAGGCTCATTGCAAGAAGTTCCCGAGGGTCCGGCATTCGGACCACTTGGCGGACCAGATCCATCTTCGCATTGAACATTTTCTGGGAAATCACACTTCTGCGTTACATTATTATACTGCAAATTGTTGGGGCATCTCTGTTGGTACTTCTTGCCATCCACACACTGGAAAAAGGCCGAGCAATTTTTCAGCACAGGCCACATAGAATTGTTGGGCACATCACAGCAGTCGGGATCGCAATCTTTGGGGATGCACACGTTATTCTGGTCGACCGCACACTCCATCAGTGTGGTATTGAAAAACTGCGTGGCGGGGCACTTCCTGGCAACAAAGTTGCCATTTATGCACTGCAGGTATCCGGCGCAATCGGATGGATTTGCCTTCATCTCATACTCGGTGCACGTTGAGTTACCATTGCAAGTTCCATCATTCTGTATACATTTTGCTTCGCCTTTGTTCCAGTAATAACCGTCTTGGCAGGACTTGGTCACAAACTTTCCACCGGTGCAAATTTGGTACTGGGAACAGTCATCAGCAGGCTTTGTAGCTCCCTCGGTACAGTTTACACAAATATTTTTTTCGTCGACTTGACAAATCTTCATTGTGATGTTAAAGAAAGCTCCATCGGGGCACTCCTTGCTTACAAAGCTTCCGTTCGAACAAGACAGGTAACCAGCACAATTTGAAGGATCGACCTCAATGGCACCTTCAGTACAGGATGTTCCATTGCCTTTGCACGTTCCATCATCCTCTATACATTTTGTAACGTTCCAGTAATAACCGTCTTGGCAGGACTTGGTCACAAACTTTCCACCGGTGCAAATTTGGTACTGGGAACAGTCATCAGCAGGCTTTGTAGCTCCCTCGGTACAGTTTACACAAATATTTTTTTCGTCGACTTGACAAATCTTCATTGTGATGTTAAAGAAAGCTCCATCGGGGCACTCCTTGCTTACAAAGCTTCCGTTCGAACAAGACAGGTAACCAGCACAATTTGAAGGATCGACCTCAATGGCACCTTCAGTACAGGATGTTCCATTGCCTTTGCACGTTCCATCATCCTCTATACATTTTGTAACGTTCCAGTAATAACCGTCTTGGCAGGACTTGGTCACAAACTTTCCACCGGTGCAAATTTGGTATTGGGAACAGTCGTCAGCAGGCTTTGTAGCTCCCTCGGTACAGTTTACACAAATATTTTTATCGTCGACTTGACAAATCTTCATCGTGATGTTAAAGAAAGCTCCATCGGGGCACTCCTTGCTTACAAAGCTTCCGTTCGAACAAGACAGGTAACCAGCACAGTTTGAAGGATCGACCTCAATGGCACCTTCCGTACACGATGTTCCATTGCCTTTGCACGTTCCATCATCCTCTATACATTTTGTAACGTTCCAGTAATAACCGTCTTGGCAAGACTTGGTCACAAACTTTCCACCGGTGCAAACTTGGTACTGGGAACAGTCGTCAGCAGGCTTTGTGGCTCCCTCGGTACAGTTTACACAAATATTTTTTTCGTCGACTTGACAAATCTTCATCGTGATGTTAAAGAAAGCTCCATCGGGGCACTCCTTGCTTACAAAGCTTCCGTTCGAACAAGACAGGTAACCAGCACAGTTTGAAGGATCGACCTCAATGGCACCTTCCGTACACGATGTTCCATTGCCTTTGCACGTTCCATCATCCTCTATACATTTTGTAACGTTCCAGTAATAACCGTCTTGGCAGGACTTGGTCACAAACTTTCCACCGGTGCAAATTTGGTACTGGGAACAGTCGTCAGCAGGCTTTGTAGCTCCCTCGGTACAGTTTACACAAGTTCCATTTGTGTCAACAATACAAATCTTCCAGTAGTTATTCCAGTAAGATCCCTCGGAGCACTGCTTGCTCACCCAGCTACCATTCGAACAAGCCAAGTAACCAGCGCAATCTGTTGGGTCCTTTTCAAAGTCTCCATCTGTGCACGGTGGAGGGCCATTGCATTGACCTTCGTCCAACACACACTCTCTTTCCGTTACGTTCCAGTAATATCCGGTCTCGCAAGATTTGGACACGTACTTTCCGTTAACACACACCTGGAACTTGGCGCAGTCGGTGAGGTCGGCTTTCTTGCTTCCCTCGGTGCAGTTTACGCAAACTCCGCAGGTGTCGAGGAGGCACTCCTTCTCGGTCGCATTGAAGTACTCTCCATCCGGGCAGGCTAGGATCACTACAGTTCCGTTAACGCACTCCAAGTACCCGGCACAGTCGTCGGGATTCGCCTCGATTTCTCCATCCACACATGTTGGCGGCTTGCACTCGCCGTTATCTTCGTCGCACTGTTGCTCCTCCGAATTCCAATAGTATCCGCTTTCACAGGACTTGGACACGAACTCGCCGTGGCAGCAGACTTGGTACTTGGTGCAATCATCCGCATCGCATTTTGTCTCGCCCTCCGTGCAACATGCCGCATTCAGTGACCCCACGAAGAGGGAAATCATTATCAGACACAGGGCAACTCCTAAAGGAAAACTCTGTTTCAATTTCCATCCACCTAATAATCGATCCTCCGTTCTTACCATAGCGGTTACTTCTGGATTGAGCCATCTTTGCACTCCGCATATCGACTGCTCACTGCTGCCTCTTCGGTCCATATCGGCTTTTATATTTACCGGCAATTAAAATAATTGGATGCCTTTTCCTGCTCTGCAGCATGTGCCGGTGATAAAGTCGAACCATCCGAGATATTATCAGCATTTATTTACAGTAGTTATACAAGCAATTGATATTGTCACTATTTATAAAACTCGGCAGTGAACGGAGAATCCGCGAATGAAAGGAGTGCAGAAGCAAATAGATTTCTCACAATTCTTCTCGCAGTTTTGCAAAACAGTTTGAAGGCTACAGATGAGTGCCTCAGTTAGGGGTTCATAACAATTCCTGTTCATACTTTCGTAATCAGGGGTCTCTAAAGAAAAGCAAAGAAGTTATCAATATGTAACTAGCATGCATTTCATCCCTCGACATTCCCCTAAAAAGAACATACCCCATCCCAATTTAAGCAAGGGGTATTTCTAATCGCTAAGCTCATGCCACTCTTATTGATCGAGTGCCCACAGCTGCTGGCCTGTGCCCGGTGCAAAAGTGATAAGAATGATTTACAGACCCAGAGTTTCATTAATGAAGAGGCCGATTGGGCCGGATCCCAGTTACCTTGACAATAATTTGCTTTATTCGACAATCGGTCACTTAAAGAGCACAGGTTACTTGGGACTCATAATTGCAGGTCTCCAAGTGTTGGTCCCAGTACAATCCATCGGGACACTCCATCTCGACTTCACACTCGCACTGGCAGACGACATAGTTACCACAATTTGTGGTGGACCGGAAGAGTGTGCCTTCGCTTTGACCCAAACAACGACCATTGCTCTCGCAGGCGATTCCCGAAGGTCCTTCATTGGTACCGCTGGGCGGGGTGTACTCCCATTTACATTTGTAGTTCTCGGGATAATCGCATTCTTCCTTGTC
The DNA here is from genome assembly GCA_037075285.1 of Drosophila lutescens. Classification (NCBI taxonomy): domain Eukaryota; kingdom Metazoa; phylum Arthropoda; class Insecta; order Diptera; family Drosophilidae; genus Drosophila; species Drosophila lutescens. The sequence goes on along the minus strand of JBAMCF010001219.1, from coordinate 693,351 downwards.
CGGGTTGTAGACTAGATTGTTCGAACAATATTGCTCTACGGCGCAATTGAAGTTGCACTTGTAGAACATGTTACACTTTCCCTCCACCGGGAAGAGCTCCCCCTCCGGCTGATTCTGGCACACGGGATTGGTGGAATTGCAGGCCACCTCGGGCACATAGTTGGCAGGATAGTCGCACTCATTCGAGGTGGCATTATAGACCAGGTTATCGGGACAGTCAACCGAGGAGGAAACACTTGCTGAGGCATTTTTGCCGACCCAATCGCACACCCCAACGGACGGGTTGAACTCCAGGCCCTCGGAACAGGGCATCGCAATGGGGCACTGGCATTGGCAGACCAAAAATCCATTCGAGTTGGGGTCCTTCAGCTTCTCTCCGTCCTTCTTATCGCGGCAAGCTCCCGGATCGTCGCATTTTTCTCCCGAGGGTCCCTCGATTTCGCCCGAAGCATCGGCGGTGATGGTGCAGTTCACGTTCCAAAAGAAATCACAGTCGTCTATCTCCTTGTTGAAGTACAAACCGGAGGGGCACTGGAATTCCTCGCAGCATCCCGAGTTGCACTGGATAAAGCTGACGCAGATGCCGGGCATATCGATATAGGTTCCAGTCGGCTGATTCACACAGTCCGTGCGGGGACTCTTGCAATACACAGGTAGCACTCCAGGACCGGAAGGTGTGGTATTGGAGGAGTTGTTGGTGTCGTCGTATTCTGTGGTCGAATCCGGTGCATCTGTGGTATCAGTGGGATCCGTGACCGCAGTGGGGGTATCCGGATCGCAGTCCTCGGTGACCGCAGTGGTTGGTTCATCGATGTCCTCGATGGGATCCTGGCACTCCTCGGCGCAACAGTCGCAGGTGCACTGATCATCCACTTCGGCAAAGGCTGAAAGTCCCAGGCAGTTGGCCCGCCACTGGAAGTCACACTCTCCGAGCTCCCGATTGAAGTGAAGACCCCGAGGGCAGCTGCCAATGATGGAAACGTCGCCCCTGAGGCAAACCACAAATCGGGAACAGTGGGTGGCCAACGGAAGTCGAGCGCCATCCTCCTGTTCAAGGCAGACATTGGCCAACTGGGCCAGCGCCACCTGGAGACCTCCGGTCAGCAGCAGAACCGTCCAAAGACCTATCAGATGGATTGATCATGAGTTTTGAGCTTCAAGGACCGTGCCCCTTCACTCACTCACCACTATACTCGATTTTTCGCATTTTTTCTTCCCCGATCACCTTTGAAGTAGTCAAAAATTCGCGAACGACTAAGTGGCAAACCGGGTGGAGTAGCAGCATTTAACTGCTTTCAGTGCTTGAAATCGGTAGTCAATCTTCTGATAATACCAATCACCATATCTATCTCTCGATTAGTTCAGTAACTGATTTGTTTGCGCCACTCGCTATCGGCAGGTGTAATTAGGTGTGCGTGTCTGGAGCTCGGGACCGGGATTCGGGGTTTCTTATCACGACATGTACCACACCCCCGAACCCACCGTGTAGAGGGCACCCAAATATTTTGGCATAGGTCTGCGGATTCTCAACTGTTGAATGGTTCCCGCCCTGGCGTCTGCCTAATTTATGTTTTTCCGCACGCCCCTCGATAAGCAAGAAGCAAATTCCTAATCATTCGGATCGCTTTATTGACACTTGAAATTAAATGACGTTTATTGTCGCTCAAAATGAAGTGACAGATACAGTCGATAAGATGGCGAGCCACTAAGCTCGACTTTCGGATACTTGGTTCTTGAACCATCATTTTGAGTTTGAAATTTGATATATTTTATTTTTTGTATCTGTAGTGTTCTTTAATTATTGGTGGTAGTTTTATAAAATTAGTAAAATTGTTGTTTATATTTTTTAATTATATATCGTTAAATATATATTTATTTACTTTTATAAATACTAATAATGTTATATTATTAAAAATACCAATTTAATTTATCTCGGATATCGAGCCATAATTTAAATTCTAAATTTCAAAATTCGAATCAACTGTATAGGGATTGCAGAGAACCTTTTTAAATTCACTGAATTTCATACACTTCTCTAATTCCTGGAACTGCATACAATCTAACCGATTCAAATAGTCCGATAAGAAAACCGTTCAGAACGGAAATAGCATTGAACTTGTCATTTCAGTGAGAGATGCGTCTTTAGCTCGGATGCGAATTTTAATGACGATAATTACTTTTCCCTGTCTTTTCACTTTGGCCACTCGACCGTCTCAGTCGCGGGGGGCAGAGAAGTCTATTTGTCAGGGAAATGCAATCGGTTCATGACAAGTACTGTTATGGGCTTAGAGGAACAAGAAACATATCGCCGAAGACTGCGGTGAGAGGCTTCCTGCTGTCGCCAGTTGGTACGAAACCCAAGACAATGCAATTCTAATTATTCAAATGCTGGCCAAGTACGCTTGAATTAAATTACCAAACTTGGGGAGATCTAAATGGAAGAAAGGAGAGCAAAAGTTGTGCTAAGGCCTAGGCACTTGAGTTGGAAAGGCTTAGACTCTTCGGTGTTCATTACACCTCACTCTGGATCTCTGCTGAGGCCATAAGGGGCAACAAAAGACGGGCCAGCGGAAATATGAGTGGATCTGCCATCGCACCCATACAGCCTCTATTATAAAAATCTTCTCAGGTGTAACAGGTTTCTCAGATTTAAACAGAGTTCGCGCCTGTATTACACACAGTCATCAGCGACACTCGTCTCGCAACCGATCGCTAATACGTCTCTCAGTCGGGATCTTCAGTCCAAAGGGTGCAGGATCGAAGTCAGGAGCATTGTTCGTCTTCGAATCGAAGAACTGAGATCGATTGGTGCATAGATATCAAGGAAAAGCCACTTATTTCAACTCTAGCACCATTCGAAATCAGTGCTTTTGATAAGAAACAATCAGCAGAGTGTCTCAATCGAAGTGAACTCCAACAGTGTCATCAGCGAACATAAATAAGAACGTTCAAAAAAACAATTTAAAGGAAAAAGTAGACCTAAATGTACATGTTGTGAGTGCCAAGTTGCAACCGCGTTGCCGAAAGAAGCCAATAAAGTGCAAGCGATTCTCTGACCGGCTCTTTAGTCGACGATCTGAATAAGTACACAACAATTTCTTTGTCATCAATCGAAATAGATTTCTTATCGCAGCGGAGACGAAAAATGTCACAAGATTTCGTAGTTGACACTAAGTTTTTATTGGTTGTGAAAAAGGCATCTAAAAGTATTTATTATCAGTGGGAACAGTTTTGGTAAAACTCGGCAAACTTCTGGATTTTCCAGTTCTAAAAGTAAAGCGGATAAGTTATTGCAAAAAGTGAAGATTCAACAGCTTTAATTTATTTATGTACTTAGGCCCACCAAAAATAACAATTATATTAACTCTTTTACTGTCTTCGATATTTGATAGAAAGGTAATTTAAAATTAATGGTATTCTTATCTCAACAAAGACCTATAAATAATTTCCTACTTGTTTGGGTATGACACGGCAAAAGCCCAAACAACCTTGAGTTGACAAATCGACTATAAAAATACTCTTAATAATTCAGTATTTTCTTATTTAACTTACTCACAAGTGTACTCTTTAACATTAAGGTAACAAAAAATGTTAAACGTTGAGAAACTAATTTTACAGTTATAAACTTAATTTTGTTTTAAAGTATAAGAGTATTCCGACTTCCCATAAATTTGATCTATTTTTATTTTACTTGTATTTTTATTTGTGTCAATTCAAGAGTCAATTAAGAATACATGTTGCTTAACGCGCTTATCTCTTTTGGCCCAAAAATATATATATTCTCTAATAAAAGTAGGTGCAGAAACCACTGTCGAAATAAAAATAAAATTAATTAACAAAACAATTACTTTATGAAGTCTCTTAAACGCAATTTTCGGGCTGTCGCTGTTAAAGGCTTTATGATACTTGCTTGATTTTTTACTAAATTTATTAAATGAAAAATACAAAATATACAAAAAATATATATAGTATAAGATAATTTCCGTTTATTGCTGCTATATTAAATTTTTTCTAACCAGTTGTAAACTTATGCCTGGTACTGTATGTTGTACAGTCACCTACCAACTTAATTGAAAAACCACTGATCTCTGTTTATGACAAGAACCAAATCTTATCTTTTTGGGGGGTAGTAAATTAAAGTCATCCGAATGGGAAAATCTGAAATTTTTCGCTATAAAAGGCCCAGCTGGCTATTGCTAAATGTTAGTTGGATCTATTAAAGTTAAAGTGACGGTATACCTATTTCAAAATGCGAGGTGGTGCCTTCTTACTCGAAGCAATTAAACTGGAAACTAATATCTATAAAATATTCCAGGACTTTCAAGTTCTTGGGTCCTCCAGGCCTTGCTGCTGGTTTTGATGGTTCATCTAAGCACCCAAACGCGGTTTTTAAACGCTACTGACGACCTCTGTCGACTTTTCGCGGATGGAACGAAACTCCGAAAGCCAGGAACCTGCAACGAGTATATTAAGTGCGACAACTTCAAATCTACGGATAGCACTAGCTGCTCGGGATCTACGCCGTACTTCAGTCTTACCAAAAACGATTGCTACAAGACATTGGACACCACCTACTGCTCAGCACCTACGTGCAAAAAAGTGGCAACTGGTTATATTGGGGATACCTTAAACTGCGTTAATTGGTACTACTGCGATGCAGATGTGCTAAAGGGCCAAGGGAGCTGCGACTCAGGATTCTACTTCGATGAAGTCACCAAAATGTGCATTTATCCCAAGGATGCTGTGTGTACCGCCACATACGAGATGTGTGACATTGTGCCCGTAGGTGTGCCTTTCCGCGATGAGGCCAATTGCAACAAGTACTACACCTGCAGCAAGACCTTCAATCTGGTGCAGACCACCTGCGGAACTGACGAATATTACAATGTAGCCACCCAAAAATGTGGGCCCAAAAAGGACATTATCTGCGATAGCCATCCACTTCCAGAGGACGCCTGTGGCACCAAGAAGCTGGCTGTGCGTGGCAAGTTCGTTTCTGATGGGGCCACCTGTCGCGGCTACTACTACTGCCGCGATCTTGGGTCTGGAATCCCGGATCCCGATCCCATTTATCGGCAGTGCGACGAAAACAACTTCTTCAACCAGACGCGACAGGGGTGCATGCCTCGCGAGAGCCAGAAGTGCGCCTACGATCGGTGCGATGGCATCGAGGATGGCTACGAAGTGGCCGAAGTCGATGGATGCCACAACTACATCCAGTGCGTCGATGGCAGGGAGACTACACCTTTGAGCTGCGAAACTGGCTACTTCAATGCTGCCACCCAAAGTTGCACCGACACTCAGATAACTTATGGAGCTTGCTCCGCTTAGTGGCCTAGGTAATGCCAGAAAAAATTAACTATATATTTGCAATTAAAAAACAAGCTTGTGATTCGACATTCGTTAAATGTTATAATTTTTTGCGATCTGAACAGCTGAAGAATTCAATATCCATATTTTCTCGACTCATTTTGAAGATGGATCAATTATTTAAATTTATCTGATTTTTTTTTGTTGAATATCAAAATTGTTTCTTGGGTAATCAGATTTAGGACTTAAAGACGAAAAACGGATTTTTCAAGAAATGCCACTGATTGAACGTTTTTCAGGTTTTTTTTTTGTTAAATATAATATAATAATGACCACTGATATATTTTATAGTTCGCATGATCAGTTTTATTCATGCTTGTTTTTTGGTATCAGCTACCAGGAACCTTGTTTTAAATTCTTACGTATTTTTATTAACACGATCCGAAGACTGTAGCTATCCTATAGGTTCCTAAATGGGCTTGTAGTCCAACCGCGACTCAAGCTTTTTGTTGTCAGCGATTTTGCGCACAGCCTTCATGAAATCCTCCTGAATGACATACTCGCGATCGCAGCGCAGGGCAAAAAGCCCGGCCTCTGTGCAAATGTTCCGCAGATCGGCACCGTTAAACATGTCTGAGAGCTTAACCACCGACTCGTAATCGATTTCCCCGTGCTTGGACAGCGGTCCGGCGTGGATCTTGAGGATGTCCATGCGGGCCACTTCGTTGGGCAGCGGAATCTCCAGTTTTCGATCAAGTCGGCCGGGACGCAGCAGGGCCGGATCCAGAGTGTCCGGACGGTTGGTGGCCATGATTATTTTTACCTGGCCAAGAGCGTCGAAGCCGTCCATCTGGTTGAGTAGCTCCATTAGCGTGCGTTGGATCTCGCGATCGGCTGAAGTTCCCTCCGAGAAGCGACGACCTCCGATGGCGTCGATCTCGTCCATGAAGATAATGCACGGCTGGTGGTCACGTGCGTAGGCAAACATCTCGCGGATCAGGCGGGCACTCTCGCCAATGTACTTGTCCACAATGGCGGAGGAAACCACCTTCAGGTTAGGTTGAAAAATTTATTAAATTGGTAGTTTCAAATACAAGGCGAGCTAATAAACCGAATACCACAGAATGAACATATCTTTTCTCTAACTAATTTAAGCAAACGTATAGTTTAGTGAAGAACTTGCAGTCCCATTTATCAGTAATTTCTCAAAAGAAGTTTTGTCCCTCATGATTTCATTAGCATTTTTAATTGATGAATCATTGATGAATTCCCGTAAAAATCAACAACATTAAGGATGCGAAAATCTTACCTTCAGGAAGTTTGCGTCCATCTGGGAGGCCATGGCGCGGGCCAGGAGAGTCTTTCCGGTGCCAGGGGGGCCGTAGAGCAGGCATCCCTTGGGCGGATTGATGCCAACGCGTAGGAATAGATCCGGATTGAGCAGCGGCAGTTCAATGACTTCCCGAAGCTCGCGGATCTGCTCACCAAGGCCTCCGATCTCGGCGTAGTTGACGTTGCCCGGGTCCTCGTGGGTCATGTTGTAGACCAGAGGATCCACTTCCCGTGGCAAATAGCGCATGATGGTCAGGGTGGTCACATCGAGGGCAACGCGTGTGCCGGCCTTAAGCTTCGCCTTGTTTATCTGCCGGCGACATCCGACCACGTAGCGCGGTCCATTCGAAGCCTTCACGATGAAGTTGTCCGGCGTGAGCTGCTTCAGGACCTCCCCGAGCATCTGGCCCACGCTCTGCAGAGCCTTCAGGTCGTCCTCGGACTTCTCGTACTCGGCACTCAAAACCCTGTGCTTCTCCCGCAAAGCCTTCAAACGTGACTCGATCTCGCGGTGCTCAAGGAGCTTGGTGCGGTAAGTGGTCAACGCCTTCACCCGCTCATCGTCCACAGGGGGATTTGCTTTTGGAGCTGGAGCAGCCATCACCGAATTCCAATTGTTTTAACTACCTCGAATGCTTTTCAAAAATGTGCCAACTCACGTTACGATTTTGAGGTCTGTCAAATGGAATGGAACTGGTTCATTTAGGAACCACCGGCATTGTAAACGGTTCTTTGGATTTAAAGTGGAACGTGAGAAAAGAACATTTTATACTAAACACTATAATTAGGGTATTCCCTAAACTTTTGAATTCTTTAAAGTTAACTACATTATTCGGAACTAGAAACATAAGTAGTTTTATCCTTCGTTGTTAGTCTGTGACTAAATTTATAAGTGATTTGTATGGAAACTTGCAAAATAAATATATTTTCTTTAAGTTTTACTTCCGGGAAAGCAAATCTAGGTAAGTTTAATTAAGAAAAACAAGTGTCCATAGTTCAATTCTTTTATAAGTTTAATGCGGTTTTAATGTGAATAATATTTTCATTGCAGAAATGGAAAGCTTAAAAAATATGGACAAATGTACACACCCAAGCATGTGCATACCGTCGAATGCGTCGGAAGGTGTTGGCCGGGAACCAAATGTCGGCATGCCAGGCCATAAATCAGGGCATTTTGTGCTGCGGGTCCAGCTGCTTCTAGTGGCGTGGCTAGCACGACCAAAACATCGAGATATCCACTGGGACAAGTGCATTCGCGGGTCGAAATGCGCCGAATTCGGGACCCATGACAAATATGCAGTTTGCAAATGTTTAATGAATTTTGGCCCCGCCTAACATCGAAGCCCCAATTGCTGCCAAGTATTTTGACTGTGGTTGAAAGGCTTAGCACACAAAAAGTAGAGTTGCACTGGAATTGTAACTTATGCTATTTTGTAATTCATTTAAAGTACCAACGTATATAAAGCCATACAAAATGTAACATTTAAGCAAAATAAATAGAAACTTATACTTGAAAGTACCTACAAATTTAAAAAAAAAGGTTTTAATCCAGTTTTATCAAATTATGGCGATCCATATTTGTATGGACATTTTTAATCCTGTTTTGGAGTTAAAGTTTAACTGTTAAACCATTGGCTCTAAAATGCATCACTCATACGTAGTGTTGACTTTAATCACAAATTTAAGTTTTTCGAGTGTATAATAAATTAATTTGGGTATAAATATATTTAAATTGAATATCGGGTGCTAATTAGGAATGTTTTCAGTGCAGTGTTCCCACATTTTTAATTTATTGGTTTGTGTGCGGAGTTTATAAATTTAAACTTAAGACTTATCCCGAAAAGGAAAGCGAATCCCGGGCAGACAGCAACTGGATAAAAAGTATCTCATGGGGAAGGAGGAACACGAACAACAGAAATATGAAGTTTTCTGAAAATTAAACTGAATTTCTATTCAATAAAGTTTAGCTGCTTGGCGGCCCCGATTTTGGTTGCGTGGTACAACATGTGGCGCAGATGTTTCCCATCCAGCCAAAGTTGGCTATCTGGCCAGAAGATGAAGAAGAGGTCTGTTCGATTTCGGCTCACTTACTCCAGTGTCCCCATGAAAGAAATTAAACGCAGACCCTCAACAGGACGGCTTGTTGCAACTTTCGCTTGTTTTCGATCTTGACTTCTGACATCCTCCGTGGCAGGGAATTACAGTCGAGGACATGGGCGGGGCTGGCCAACATGTTCCTGAAAAATTATGGCCCAACTCCGACCGTGTTGCACCCTTTAAAAGCCAAATTTTGAATGCCATTTCAAAATTAAAGCTAAAAAGTAAAGTGCTCTAAATTTGAAAACGTTTAAAAAAGACAATAACCTCATAGCCGGATTTGCCTTAAGCTTGCAGATAAAAAGATTAGTAATTAGTTTGTGCTCTTGAATAATTTATACGTATTTGTATCTACCCACTATAGACCGTTTTTATTTATCATAAAATGCTTAAATTAAAGCGCTTTGTCCTAATTAACTGTTGTTATTTAAAATAACTATTAAGAGAAAACATTTGCATAAACAAATGTGTGGTTTGTTTTGATAAAAATTATTTAATATTAGCCGACGCGGAAGAGCATATAACTTAGGGTAGTCCGAATGGTTATTTTTGTTAATAGGTACTAATATATAACAAGATTTCTTCTGGTATGTTTGAAAATTAAAAATTTGTATCTGCAAACATTTAAATTTAAAAAAATTCATTGTATGGGAACAGAAATTTAGATTTTTGTTTCTTTTCTTGTTTTTTCTTATCTCTTTAATGTATACTCTATCCTTTACTGGTTGCTTATTTTTAAGGACTATTCCATCGATCTTCTTATTAATTATGTGAGGCCTCATGTAGAATGTGGAATATTATTTGCATATGGGTGTGGAATGTGCTAATGCAAATTTAGACCCAGCTTGAATTTCATTAACACAATTCGGGGAGTGCAACGGTGCAAGCACATACTTCCCCTCCATTTTCCGATTCTCCCTTCTCCGGCACTCATCCCGTCCGATGTTTGATGGCCATACATCAGGATGAAGGATGAGCACTCCAGAGGATGTATGTGCCATGTGCAAGTACTTACATATGTACACAGGTACAGGTGTGCAGAAATGTGGCCATGCATTGTAACGTTAACTGTTGACGCTGTCAAGATGCAAGAAATGCCCACACTCCGAAAAAATAAAATAGAGCCATTTCAAAGTGGAGAGCAATTTTTTAACACTTTTTAAACATATTACAGCCAAATTTGTTTAAAAAGGTAATGCAAGATCATAAGCTACAAATGATGGGTTTAATAATTTAAATTCCTATCTCTAACATAAGAATTTATTTTAAATTTGTTTCGTGATTGTAATAATATGGTTTATATTTTTTCCGAGTGCTCGCTTGAGGGTCGGCGAGTGTTTTGAGTTGAGGTTAACAAAAATGGCTATGCGTCGTCCTGCTGACTGCGAAATTGCTTTGGATGCCAAATGAATGCACTTGCATATTTCATTGCCGCCCTGTCACCTGCGGTCTCACCTGCGGGCCACCTTTGGCTGCAAGTCAGAAACACCCCATCGTAAAAACAATGGATGTTAGCTATACTGTTAGGTGCAATCGTAACTTTGATTACAAAGATATTTTGAAACCATTCTATTCTAGTTATGTGAAAAATTTTGATCTTAAAACATTGTGGGCAATCGTTTCTTAAAACATACAATTTAAATACAGGCTGCTAAAAAATGAAAATAAATAATCTTAGCTTATTTCAAATATAATCGGACATTCATACATTTATTGTCCAAAATGTCATTTACTATTTTTTGTAAAAAGGATTAATAACAACACTTTAGTCATAATTTTGAATTAACATTTAATTAACATTAATTTGTTTTACATTAACATTGCCTTACATGGCGTTAACATAGCGACCCACTGCCTTAGTTGTTTGTTGGGCCAGGTCACTTACGATCCACAGCTTCCACCCACTCCGTGTGGCACGCATTGCGGAAACTGTTGCTGTTGCTGTTAGCAGTGCCGTAAAGTAACGGTACCACGGCCATATAGAGGCCAGTGTGCTGGCAGCTCCGCGTGGCAACGGTAATCGAATCGGGTAACGGTAACGGTACGATATAACGGAAAATGTGACGGAATATTGGCGGGATTATATGCGTGTTATGATTTATTTATTTTATTTACCGCGTTGATGTCGTTAAAAATAAAAGTAAATTTACATTGTTAACAGTCGAAGGTAGAGAATAGGTATTACCTTTTAATTTGTTTTAATTTTTTTTATTTTGTCCTTAAAATGTATTATTTTACATTGTTTATTAACAATTGATTGGAGCATTAAAATAATTTTTATAAATCTTAAAAATTATATTATTTGATTACTTTTAAGCTGGTTGCCATAATTATTTTGATTGTTATTTGTACATTTTATTGCCATGCAGAAAAAGAGCTACTGTTTTGCAAATATTTGAAGAAAAAATACCTGAAGAAAGATTAATGGTGTGTGTGAACGATTTACCCAGCCAAATAAAGTGCTTATAATTCAGATACCATCACATTGGTGTCTAAAAGTTACCCACAACCATGTCTTCCGGGGAGTGGGATCTGCGGGCGCTGAAGGCGCTCGAGGAGGAGGAGCAGCGCGAGTTCCTGGCCCTCAGCCAGAAGAATCTCTTCGATCCGCTGCCGAATCCCACTTCCGATGCGGCCAGCGCGAAGCCATCGCTCACCTACGCCCAGTTGCATCCGCATCTGCTGAAGCTGCCGACGATTGACGAGTGCCAGCTGATGGCCGTCAAGCAGCAGAGATCGGCGGCCCTGCGATTCAGTCGAGCCCTCTCCCTGTCCGCCCACTCGCTCTCCTCCCGAACCGGAAGCGGTGCGGCGGCCGGAAACGGAAATGGAAGTGGTCTTGGCTTCGGGCGCAAGCTGAAGGCCCGCCTGGTGGGCGCCAAATCCAGCGGTTCCCTGTCGCCCGGTCGTCACTCGCACAGCTACAGTGTGTCCCCGATATACACGCCGCCGCCCATGCGGAGATGTGCCACCCTGCATCACACGCAGCCGGTGCGAAAGGCGTTCAAAAATCTCCAGCAGTTGCACGAGCGGAAACGCCAGGCGGCCGGAAGTCACCTGCAAAGGATCGCTGGCACCGGGAAGACCTACTGGAAGTACGGAGCAAACTCTACGGCTGCCTCGATAGTGGGCCAAAGAGCACAGCAGAGCCAACAGTTGGATGTGGAGGATCCATCCAATGGATCCGATGAGGTGAACTCAGAGCCCCAGGAATTCTCGGAAGCGGAAACGGGCTCCTGCAGTGTGCCGCTGCCCTCGAAGGACACGAATGAAATCCTGCGCCTGATGCTCAGTGCGGCCAGTTCGGCGGTCACAGTCACGCCGACGGCGGCCTCGGCGGCCATTGGTAATGGAAACGTGACCGGAGCAACTGGTGGCGCCCTGGCAATGAGGCGCTACCAGAATGCCAGCGATGTTGAGGAGGACGAAACTGTTGCGTACGAAGCTTTCCACCAGCAGGCCAAAAGCTTCGAGCGCGGCGCTCTCTTGCGCGTCGGCAGTTTAACAGCGCAAGAGAGCGATAACGGTAAATCCACGGCCATCAGCCCGCAGAGCAGTCCAGCCAGGGAAATGCAATCCACAACGGGTGGTGCCAGGCGGATGTTCAAGTCCTCCTCATTGGATTGGCCCGGGGAAGCACAACAACAGCAGCAACATCTAAGCCATCAGCAGCAACATCAGGCTGCCAATCAGCTGGAGTTGGTGGAACAGCAGGCCAACGATTCTCGTTTCCGGCACCGGGATCACTGGGATCTGGAGCACGTCCACTTCCATCACGAGGCACTGGGACATCTCACAACCGGTGGTGGTGGGGGTGCCACCACCGTCATCGATGACGAACTGGAGCAGCATATCAAGCACTGTTCCTGCTCCTGCAATCACATGGGCTACGGCAACTCAATGGACTATCAGGTGAGTTGAAAAAATTATAAAACGATTTTTAAAACAATTATTTTCTTTAGTATATCCAGAGATTCAGAACAAATGTATTGGGAATATTATAATAATAAGATTAATAACGAAAACTATATATTTTGATATAACCGTTTGTAAGTCAAAAACAGATAAACTAGGATTTTTCACCGTGTTCCCATTGAGAGCAAAACCACGGCAAATCCCCTGCCGTGAGCACTCTTCCACAAATGATTGTGCCGTGTAATTTTAATTGCACCAACTATTTCTGCAGTGCGGGTGTCCGGCCATTCAGGTGAATGGCGGCACATTGAGTGGGCCGTTGGTTTGTTCCTCCGCCGTTCTAATGCACTGGACGTATTACCCAAACTCATTATCACCGAGGCCCTTTGTGGGCCTTCCGGGTTCACGGCTGGATTGGTCCTGCCAGATTGCCGCCTGGAGATCGGCCCGGGGCCACTGACTCTGCCAAGTGCTCCATTGTCTGGCTGCGAGTGGCCCGCAGGATGCAGGGGCGAACTTTTAAACTAAATTGAATACCCCTTTGAATCCAACAATGAGAGCTGGTTGCCCGTTCTTGCCGGGCTAAGCTCCCCACATCCCACATTATTGTCTGTAATTGTTAAGACGATTTTAGGTTTAATAGCTGCCATTTCGAATAGTGCTCCAGTCTCTCTTGGCTGACCCCACGCAAACTCAAGACTTTATCTTTTGTTTTACTACGACGTTGCAAAGCTGCATCCAGTGGCCCCAGGGCTGTGTGACTTTTATTGTCCAACGCCCCGGAACAAACTGCAGTGGAAACTGTTCGGGAGTTCATGCAGGAGTCTAGAGCAAGCAAACATTTTACATGTAAATAGTGCACTCTATTCTAAAGACATCCAGTTAAGGTGCTGACAAATGTTGTGTGTTGCATTGTTAGCTCCAAAAATACTTATATTTCGATAAGAAGAAGTAATTCTTGCTGGATATTTTTCATTCCATGCATGTTTTTCTAGAATTAAATAGAGTTATTACAAAGTATTCGTTGGTACTGTTTTGTAATTAGTGATCCAAAAAATGTAATCCCTTTTCCATTTTTTTTGATATTATGATATTTTTATACCCGTTACTCGTAGAGTAAAAGGGTATATTGTATTCGTGCAAAAGTATGTAACAGCTAGAAGGAAGCGTTTCCGACCCCATAAAGTATATATATTCTTGATCAGGATCACTAGCCGAGTCGATCTAGCCATGTCCGTCTGTCCGTCTGTCCGTCTGTCTGTCTGTCTGTCCGTCTGTCCGTATGAACGCTGAGATCTCGGAAATTATAAAAGCTAGAAGATTGGCATTTTGCATACAGATTCTAGGAGTTCCTACGCAGCGCAAGTTTGTTTCAAAAAGGTGCCACGCCCCCTCTAACGCCCACAATCGCTTATATACGATTTTAAAAATTTCAATATTTCGGAAAAGTAAAAATGCAGTTTTATTGTGTTTATCAATACCTATCGAAATGTAGAAGAAATTTTTCAAATCGGACCATTCGTTAAAAAGTTATGCGTGTTCAAAGTTTCTATCTCGATCTCCCTCGCACTCCCTTTACCTGAGTAACGGGTATCTGATTGTCGGGGCACCCGACTATAGCGTTCTCTCTTGTTAAATTTAGTAACGCCTTAATGGTTTTAAAGTTTTCTTAAAATTAACTCATACGACACGTATACCAGTAAGAACTCACACCAAAAAAATTGTTCTATTCGTCTTAACTTATGGATTTCGTTAAAATAACTTTTTAAATAAGGAAGAGTAAAATACAAATATGAAATTTGAAATCTACGGCACTTATATTCAGGCAACAGTTCGTATGAGTAATAAAACTATGCCTTATGCCTTGAATGACATATTGCGGAAGCGTAGATCCTTATAAAGGATGATAGATTGTACTTATTTGTGCGATCATTGCGTTCAAAATAATTACTACAGTGACCTTCTGAAAGAAAACTCTATCCCGTTGTGTACTTTGATTATGACTTTATAGGAGAGTGTTTTACAGCATATAAGATATGATAAGTCTACAATAGGTGCGTGATTGCGATTGGGAGTGCTTTTCTAATAGCGGTACTAACATAGGGCGTTTACATCTAGTTCGATCGAACATCCAGGGGGTCATGCGTCTAAGGGCTGCGGGTTTCATTCGTTATCCGCGATCCGATCCGCTCACTGCAGCGTGCTCTGGGGCGGAGTGAGGGGCGTCCAGGTGTCGGCACCAACGGCCGGAGGTCCTCCGTTCACCACCGAAACGGTTGGCACTGATACCACCGCAGCTCCGCCGGAAACGGCCACGGAAACCCCGGTGCCCCGGTGCTCCACCGAGTGCTGATCCAGGGCCGAGGAGGAGGACTCGATCTTGATGTCGTGGGAGCTCTTCAGGGCGGCACTGGCGCACTCCAGCGTGATGACCGAGCCCTGCTCGTCGCTCGGCTTGTACATGGCGGCCTGTGGATCGTCCAGCGCCTTCGATACCTCCACGGGCTCCAGCGGATGGGTGGCATAGCTGCAAGGTGGCGGGTGGGCGGGGAATCATTGATAGCTACGTTAGCGGTAAGAGCGCACAGTTCCCACACCGATTCAACCTACCCGATCTCCAGGGGAATGTACTCCGGCTGGTAATACGCGGCGGCGGCATTCTGATACAGTCCGTACTCCGCCCCGGATCCGTTGTGCCATCCACTGGCACCGGGATAACTGAGGGCCGAGGGCGCATTGAGCACTGCATTCGTGTACAGCTGGTGGGTGGGCGAGGTGGGTGTGGGATGGTACACCTGGTGGGCAGCTGCTGCTCCGTACGCCGCTTGCGGGGATGCCGAGGCTCCCACTCCCACCCCTGCCCCGCCCCCAACGCCCACTCCGGTGCCATAGATGTCCGTCTGGGCCATGTTGTACTGGTGGCTGTGCGGCGTCAGGTGGTGGATGGTGTAGCTGGGCGAGGAGGTCGAATAGCTGGGGGATCCGTTCGTGGGCGACGGCGAGTTGTGGGAGGCTGAAAGTGGAAAATGGACGCGGGAAATGGTCAATCAGGGGTCACTCCTGTAGCTTATGAGTTTCTCTGGTTATGGCGTTAAGTGACAATTTAAATCTTTTTTAAATCTATGTATTTCTTATCCTATCCACCTTAAATATGAAAATGGGTGGGAACTAAGCCATTCGAAATTAGTTACTAATTTAGCTATATTCAAAAAGGTTTTTTAATTTTTACTTAAATTTAAAGTAAATATTTTTAGTTTTGTGGCTTAAGTGGTGGTCATAGACTTGTAAGTCCTATCGGCATTATAAGTAATTTTCCATAATTTGTTGAAACAAAATCTCTTCAAGAGGATATTAATTCCGCAGGCAATTAAAATCCATTAAAAATTTTAGTGGTGAAAATAAATCAAGTATTTTCGAATGAGAACTTTAAAGCTTCAAAGTCCAGCGATCCTCCAAGTTACCCTAGGAACTGTTTAATTATATTTCTGTTATTCAAGCTAAAAGGTCACGTAACTGGACAGCCAAAGTGTGGTACCTTTGGTAAGCCCTTCGGGTATTGTGCAAGGATATAAGCTTGAGCATCTCTCTACCGTCCAACGGACTACTCACAGATATTGCGACCACTGCACACGTTCATGGGCATTGGCCCCGGTACGGTGGTGGCGTTCCAGTAGTTGCCATTGCTTTGCCAGCTGCTGGGATACGAGAAAACCGATGCCGTAGGACTGGCTTCAACCGGCATAAACCCGGATTGTGCGTAGGAACTGCTGAAGCACCCGGCACTCGATGAGGATCCATGTCCGCCGGTGCCGGAGCTGCTCACACTGGTGCTCACGGATCCCGTGGACGAGGAGTGCAGGCTGGTGGGCGTCTGCGGAGCCGACGGCGGTTGCGGTGAGGTGGACGAGGCATTGCCGGCACTTCCATTCGATCCGGAACCGGAAACGACCCTGGGTCGACTGTACGGCGTGGTGCGTGTGGGCGGTGCCGCACTGCGTCCGGATAGCGACCTGCCGTAGCGATCGCAACTGGCGCCCGAGGAGGGACCCACCGAGGTGGCGGACGAGGAAACGCTGGGACAGGTGGCAACCAGCCCGTGGCTCTGGGCGATGGACAGCGGAGGAGCAGCCACCGCTGCAGCCGTATAATGAGTGGGCGGTGGGATCAGCCAGCCGTAGTGGGTGTCATGGGGATACAGCGTATCCGGTCGCTCTTTGGCATCGAGAAAGGCCTTGGCGAATGGATTGTACTTGATCTTCAGCGAGGTGACCTCCTCGTTCTGGTAGGCCGTCACCGCGATAAACTGGGTCTCCGGGAAGGGATAGGTGACCACGTGACGCTGCTCGGAACCCACACGAACTAGATGCACACGTGGCTCGTATTTGTGCAAAGAGTTAAGCATTATCTGTATGAAAAATATAAATTGTTATAAGAGCTTAGATAGTAATGGTTTTAAAAGCTTTTTCCCACCTGTCCATTGCCATTCGTCTTGTTGGTTAGCTTCACTTTGGCAAACGATATTGGCTCCTTCATCCAGTGGGCACCGAAGTTGGGAGACTCGGGGTGTACGTAGATGGGGTTCGACGGGGGAACCTCCGCTTTGCCACCAGGAACCTAAAAGATAAGAAAAATAAAACGTTTAATATTTGTTTAAATAACTAATAAATAAAATTCATCAAGATAAAGTAAAAGAATAAAATTTGTTTTGTGTATATGTGAAATGTAAATTTAACCACTTTAATGAACAATAAATTTCCACGAAGAAAGAAGATTTCGAATTATTCAGATTTAACATGACTCAGATATTTTATAAGATTAAGAACAAATGTAATTTAATTTATGACAAATGAGCGATTTCAATTATGAAAGAAAGACTAACGTTTTGGCATATTTTTTAACGTTTCCCATACTTTTTTGTGAGAAGGGAATCTCTTTTATAATGACTCAGATCCGTTAATAGACTTACCCATTCACCGTTGACGTACTTCCAGCGATGTGAGTCGATCTGGACGAACTCCAGGAGGACGGTGTACATGGCGGCGGGATCCAGGCCCGAGGCACTGATCTTCACCACGGGGAACATACGCCTGTTTGTGACAACGGAGATCGCAATTAGCAATTATAACAGTTATATAACAGTCGCCATGCATTCATAATAGTTCGCAAACAGTGAGCGCAAATGGTCAACAGCCACGAATCGTTTACCTTTGCCTTTGGCCCAGACCCAGGCACCCAAACTCCTAAAACCCTCTAAAGCCGAACTCAAACCTCGAGGTGGAATTGGAGGAGAGAAGAGGGTCCGGATTGCGTTGTGGGCAAATATTGGAACGCTCATGCGGGCTCTGTTCCACAACAATTAGTACAAGATGGCGGCTGTTGCCGGGCCACGCTAATTAGCACCTGACCAGGCCAGCAGACCCGACTCTCGGCCCGGTTCCAAGTTCTAAACGCGCGTTTCGCATACATACACACACACACACTCCCCGTACATATGCCCGTAAATTGGTAAATATTTTTAGTTATTTCAACAAATGTTGGCATGTAAATAAACACACGTATAGACGACGTCTATTAGACGTATATATACACTCGGAAAATCTCTCCATACCAAGAATATAGAATACCTTAAGGGTCCAATGAGAGGACATTATAATATCTTGGTATTACAATTGAAAGTATTCCAACTTAGTTTTAAAGAAACTTAAGAGTTCAAGAATTCCATTCCTTAACAAGTATATAGAAAACCTTTAGGGGTCCAATTACAGGACGAAATATTCAAAATATCGAACTTTACTTTAAAAGAATTAAAGATTCCAAGAATTCCACCCCTTACCAAGTATCTAGAATTCCTAAGGGTCCAATGAGTAATTTTTTAGAGAGTTATTTTAATCGCTGGTTATTACAATCCAAATTTACAAACTTTTCTTTAAAAGAACTAATTTCCTAATTATACCCGTTACTCGTAGAGTAAAAGGGTATATTGTATTCGTGCAAAAGTATGTAACAGGGAGAAGGAAGCGTTTCCGACCCCATAAAGTATATATATTCTTGATCAGGATCACTAGCCGAGTCGATCTAGCCATGTCCGTCTGTCCGTCTGTCTGTCCGTCTGTCTGTCTGTCCGTCTGTCCGTCTGTCTGTCTGTATGAACGCTGAGATCTCGGAAACTATAAAAGCTAGAAGGTTGAGATTTCACACACATATTCTTGGGCTTCCTACGCAGCGCAAGTTTGTTTCATCGAGGTGCCACGCCCCCCTAACGCCCACAGTCGCCATAAACGATTTTCAAATGTGTCTGGAGGCCACATCTTTTAAGATTTTAAAAATATATAAACGCCATTTTATAGTGTTTATTAATACCTATCGAAATGTAGAAGACATTTTTCAAATCGGACCATTCATTAAAAAGTTATACGCAATCAAAATTGTTTATATATCTATCTCCCTCGCACTCCCTTTAGCCCCAATAGATAGTCGGGACACCAACCCGAGTACAGCGTTCGCACTCCCTTTAGCTGAGTGACGGGTATTAGATAGTCGGGACACCAACCCGACTATAGCGTTCTCTCTTGTTTTATTTTAACTTTTACACGGTTTTTTTGAGTTTAAAAAAGCAAACTACCTATTTTGTTTGAGTGCATCGGCTTCAAGCTAAACTGGAGAAACGTTAACGCTTCATTATGACTTGCAAACGGGGAGCAGTGAGATGAAAACCATGGAAAACCGATGCAGCAAAAACAAAAGCGCAAAACCTCATTGCCAATTTGCATAGGAAAACAAAATGCGCCGCCATCGCCATTTAACACATTCGAATTTCGAACAGCCCCCGACCACCAGAAACCAATTTGACTCACTCACCTGCCGTTTTTGGTGACGATCATCTCGTTAGTGAGATTCTGGAATCGCAGCCAAAGTTCCCGATCGTCCAGGGAAATGCGCAGATTCCGATCCAGTTCGTTGGGACTGCCTGCTCCGCCGACCACGCGATGTCCGCCATTTCCGGATACGCTGGCACCGCCTGCGGTCACCGCCACCACTCCACCCAGCCCATGACCATGTCCGTGTCCATTGTGGGTCACATGCTGTGGGGAACCACTGTCAGCGCCAGCACCACCACCTCCTCCTCCCGTCACATTGCCACCGAGTCCGGTTGTTGGATCCACGGCGGACAAGATGTGCGATGTGGTCATGTCAGCTGCAAAGCACAGAAAAAATATTTTATTTTTAAATTCGAAACGAAAAATACCACTTTAAAACGAAATCGTATTTTAAAATACATCAAGAATTATTTATAAATAGGAAATAATAGCGAAAACCTATGACAAACTTGTTATATTTATATTGAGACTTAAACCAAATAAAAACGATTTATAAAGAATATAAAATTAGTTGAAAGTTAATCCATTAGTTTGCTACACTTTCTAGATATGATAATTTTTTAATCAACATTTAATTTCGTATAAAAATGGTTACATATAACTTAATAGTTTAGATTAGCTATTCATTAATTGTTATTATATTCCCAAATACTTAGGTTTATGTATTGTAAAGGCAAAGTTCAGTAAATAAATAATTTTAATTAAATGGAATTTGACAATACGAAGTTTAAATTGTATTCTTAGTATGAATTTCGTGCATACTGAAAACATATTGGATTACATACACTTAAATAGTTCAGAATATAAATGTAAATAGAAAGTAGGTTTCAAAAAATTAAGAGCCATAATTACGATATCAAAGATTGCGTTACGTTAATTTTGAGTGCCCAGTTTGATTGGGATTTTGGAAAAAATTATTTTCGGAAAGACTTGGAATACAATCGCAACCGTGGTCAGTGTGCATGGGCATTACATCAAAGCAATCTCACCCGCCTGGCCGACGAAGTGTCGGCTTTATGCGTTTACAGCACTCTCCCAGGAGCATTAGAAGAATGCTCGTCCAGCTCTCTTGTCGGCTTTTAATTATATTGCACACTTTAGCCATGCCTGGGATTTGGTCTGCGAGTGGGTCTTCTGGGATTGGTAGTGGTACTGGGACTGGGATTGAGGCTGTGAGTCTCAGTCGGCTGAGATGCTGAGATGCTGGCTGGCCATAAACAACGGGCACCCTTTTTATTTATGGCCGCGGCAACAAACACCTCTGTTTTGCGTCGGGGTCGGGCCAGGGTCATTTGTATGGTTCGGATGCTCGAAAACCCCTCAGATGTGCCGGTTCGTTTCAGTTCGGGTGATGTCTAAATTCTGGGCCCCGTCCACCGAAAGTGTTTCTCGCAATGTTTTGTAATCATAAATTAACAAAATGTATTAATTGTTTTGTTTGTTTTTATTGGGCCACCAATTTGGGGCCAAGTGCCGCCGTCTAGGATTCTTTTATGGCCACGACCCCAAATACCTTCGACTGATTGTTCGTGCTTCTTGGATCCAGATTTGATTTATTGGAAATTTCTTTGCCCATCTTCCATCATAAAATGGTAACAACCGAATGCGGTTCGATGTCTTTCGTATTTGTCAACCATTTAATGTGATGGTGTCAAGAGGACAGGTTTCTCTCGGGTTCTAGGTGAGACCCACATAAAACGAACTCTACAATCAATCAGCAATCAGATGTGTGCCCTCCAGAGGGTTCTAAAGCTCGAAAAAATCAATCAAAGAGGTGGTTCGGGGATTTACTTGAGACATTTGTGGTGGGATTATAAAGAAATTATTTTAAATGGTCATAATCTCTGCGTTTTTATTTAACTTATATCACTTGATGCGAAAATGTTATCTTTTTTTATTTTAAAAATAGGCAATTAAAATTCTGATGATATTTTATAACATGTACCTATTGCTAGCGAAGTTCCATGTTCTCTCATACAAGTTAAAATACCCTTGACAACTTATTACCCGTATATTCGAACGCTTTCATCTACAACCCCCAACCAATTAAAAGTTTCGAATTGATTTCAATCAGTTGAATTTCAAAGTTTAACCACTTCATCCCAGCATCAGAAAGTTATGCCCAATTTATGGATTTTCAAAGGTTTCCGTTTTACCAGCTCGTGTTCGCGCCGCATTATCCTAATTTTCACGCGATTCTTGGCGGGGTTTTCTCATGTGCCCAATAGACGACATCATAAAAATTCACTCTTCATGACGGTGCCGCCGATGGTTCCCCACACGGTGGGGGCCTCATGGCTCATGGCCGTGTTTGTGTTCCACATCGGTCCGCACCACCACACCACTCCAGCGTACAGCCTCCAGCTTCCAGCCTACAGTTCTCCCAGCTTCGGCTCCATCACTAAGCTTAATGAAAAGCTGTTTCTGTGTGTTGTCTCCTCATCCGAGGAAGCGTGTGTGACTGTTTGCCCATGTGTATATACTATATAGTACGTAGTATATACTTTGACTTTTGATGGCAGCCATGACGGGTTTCGGTTTGGGCTTTGCATTGGACTCTTTCCCCATCCGCTTTGTTGTTGGCTTTGTTGATTTTTGAATCATTTCGTGACTTTGATATTTACTCAGACGCTTTGAGAGGTTTTTTTTCGTATGAAATATGCGCGCTATTCGAAATCGAACCGAACCTTTTGTAATATGGCGCTTACGTACTCAAAGTACACGTACTAATGGTCGTCGATGAAAAAACACATTCGGCGAATCTTAGATAAGTACATCTCATTTTTTCAGCTTGAACTTTTCGATGAAGGAGTGCCTGTACGGTAAATTTAAATGTATAAACGGAATGTCAAAAGTCTATCTGAATCAGAAAATCACTGAACAACCACCGTATCACTGAACGAATTAGCCGTATATTTGCTGCATTTCATTATGGCATTTAAACTTTAATTGCTTGCGAAGAAAATTGACCATTTATTTTGTATATTCCTCTTTAAATGGCTTTTTAAAAGGCTAGTTTTTATAAGCTTATAAATATGCATGAATTAAATATGTATGAATTGCGCTTATTAAAAAAGAAATCAAAATTGCGTGGATTAGTTTGAGATTGAGATTTTAAGTTAATTGTTTTCCTTCTGCCTTAGGTATTTAATTAGTAATTATTTTTTAAGATATTAAATAAGTTTCTCGCATTTTTAAAAATGTTCTAGTAATTTAATCCGATTTTAATTTTTAAATCAATATTAATCTTTATTTCTTTTTGATATAAACACTTTGTTTGTTCTCTTATTATACCGAGCTGAAGAAGCGATGACCGCAAACTCGCCCATAATAATCGCACACGTGCAATATTATTTTTATTTATTTGCCACGCAAATCGATTTATCTACTCCGATTCGCACTTCGCTCGAAAGGACTACATTTCGCACCTGCTCAGGATGCTGGCGGGTGGCATCGATGACAAGTTGCTGGTAGCCCAACGGAGGCGATTAAACCAAATTTGTTAAATTTCACACACCACTTCGCATGAAAATAAACCGAATTTAAATTTAGACACTGCGGGGGCGTACTGATTTCGAGCCTCCGAACAAGAGGAGATAGCAGCGAAGTAGGGTAATCGGATACCAATATTTCCGGAGGACAATGTCAAAGGTTTCTCCTTGAGAAAGAAAGAGGAAGTGGGTGGATTTTTCCGCCTATTTAGGGGCGTTGTGGGCGTGCCTCTGTACACCGATTGTCACACTTTTGTTTTCTGCACTCCACGGCACACTGATAGGCGCACTTTATGAGTGGCGTACTAAAATTTTGTACAAACTGTAATTAATTAGTAAGCATTTGTCAAGTACTAAACGATCTGCGGGGGCGGGACGGGGGGTTCCTTCTGGTCTGTTTATGGGCATCTTTGATTTGCATTTAATAGGATAATTTTCACATGCGTCGTAATTGGCTGGCCGATCGATCGATCGATCGGTGTTTTTGGCAATCCATCTCTGAAGTCTGCGTTGAAATTCTTATGTCCCCACTAATTTGCGTGTGAACGTCTGCCACGCCCACGGCCAGGGAGATGGCTCCTCACGCCCCCTTCTCGGCTGCTGTTTTATGTCATTAGAGGTATTATTAGGATCGTTAATGGGGGATTTTGTCACTTGCCCGCTGGATTTCGGGCGGCTCGTCAACACTTCTTTTTTTTTTGGCCAAGTGTCAAAATCTGTCTGTTTGGTGGTTTTGTTTGGTTTCGGCATTTGATTTTCACACGTTCGTTTAAATAGGTTTGCCAATTTGCTATTTGATTACGTTTATGGTCATATGTCACACAGAGAAATAAACACTGACATTTTATGATCTCTGAGCTCTCGATTCGGGGAAGCGACTATAAGGTAATGTGCACTTTTGGGCGCCATCTATTTTGGGGTCAATGGTTGGGATTGCGTAGAGATTCAAATTCGGCAATTCATTTTATATCGCAGTAATATTATTCGCAAGATGTAAAATTCAATATGTTTATTATGACTTATTATATGACTAGACTTCTTTTCTAATTTCTAAATTTCTAAAGAACCTTTTTTAGACAAAACATTTTGTTAATAAAACCATAATTTAGTATTAGTTGGATCTAATGATCTAATTAATAAGATTATAATGACATACAAAATATAATTTCTTCGGACAAAAATGTTTCAAGTTTTCTGGCCGCCGGGGATTTGGAATTGGGATGAAACTTTATGTTATGTATGTACCGAAAAATTATATCGGAATTTCGCCGAAAGAGATTATTGATAGATTTTATGTAAAAATTTTAATACAAAATGACCTAACGTTTTACAAAATTAAAAATCATTCTATGAAAAAATCTTTCAACAATCTTAAAGTAAGTCGTAAAGTAATTTTGCATCGCTGATTATATTAGTTAAAGGTTTTCATCTCCAGTTGTTTAATATATTTATATTTCTTAACTTATTATATTCAAACTTTTAGTTCTCTAATGTTTTTCAAATTTACGATTTCTGATCAAAGGATAAACTTACAAATTTGGAAAACTGTTCCGCGCCGTAACTCGGCGTTCTCGATATAATCCAGTGGGAAAACTCGGCGAAGATGGGTTGGTTTTGATTTAAGTTTAGCTTGGAATACTCCCAATACACGCACTTTTATGACACTAGGGCTCACTCAATTTGGGATCACGTCGCGGATCACTATCGTCGAAAGGATCGGTCAAAAGGAGGATGATACAGCCGCGAACCGCGTGCCTTTTTTCAGGTTTTCAAGTTTTTTTTGTTCGATTCGAGTCGAGTTCCGAGTTGTGCGCTGCCGCCGATCGTGTGTTTGCGTTGCCACCGTTCCCGAGCTAATGATCAACGATCGGTGCTAATTTTTTCAACCATCACAAGCCGCGCTTTCGGTTCCTCTATTTCTCATTTCCCGTCGTCGTCTTTGGCCGACACCGATGTTGTTTTGGCCCGTGATGGCCGGCTAGCGCAACAACTCTTTCCCTATGGTCCTATAGCCGTCCCGTTCTGGCCCGATCGGTGATCGGTTAGCCGTTGGTTAGGCCACACCCTCTAACAGGTAATACCGCTGCGGCATCTCGCCTCTCACTCGCTCACGCGGCTGGTCAGTCTACCGGCCATCGCTTGGGAACCGGCAAAAGGCAACAGGTAAAAAGAGCCTTGGTGGCTCTCGGTTCTCAGGTGGGTCGGATCGTTCGGGGCGAGCACACCTCCCAGAATTGGAGTCCCAGGCTGTAGCCCCCGTGGATAATCGTTCAATATTGCATGCGCCAAAAATTAAGTGAAACGTGTTTCAGTTGCTCAAAATCATTGCACAGAGAAAAAAGGTTATCTTATAACAGAACGTATTTTTGAAGATAGAGAATTGCATCAAATTAAAAGGGTATCTTTAAAACGGGATAATAAATATATTTAAAGTTTATTTAGAAACATTATCAACTGATTGTTAGTAAAACAATTTTGGTTAAATTTTAATATATATTTTAGATCATATTTATTTGTCTTTCAATCAAAAATAGAAGATATAGAATCGAACTACGGATAATAGATACACCAAAAAAACACCAAAAAAACACCAAAAATGGTCATCAATCGGGTCTTTTTTCATATCAATTTTGGTCCGATCTGTTTTCATATCAAAATGATATGATTTTGTACCATATTGATATGAAATCATACCATTTTGGTTTGGAAAAATTTATATGAAACAATATCAATCCCATATTGTTCCGTTTTTTTCTCTGTGTAGTATTATTTGTAAAGTAACAGAGCGATTATTAACTTCGAATTCTAATATTGATGTATAAGATGCTTCAGAAATCTCTTTAAACTCAATTCCCAGGAAAATTGTTAAAGAAAGAGATTTCTTTATCACGTGTTGATGAAGCACTGAAAAACCAATTTGTATTTCTTTCCGTGTGGATAAAGTCTGGATTTGCTTTCGATTGGTGCCGCTCCGCCGTCCACTGTCCGCCGCAGACTGGCTTTGATTTGTTTAGACGCTCGTTTCATGTTTTGTTTGCGCAACCAATTAAAACTTTGTATTTTTTCCATGGGGTCTGTTTGCAGTCCGAAACGGGTTTGCCGATCCAACACTTTTTTTTTTTGGTAAAATTTTCAGCTGAATTTCGAGTTGTAAACATTTGACTCCGTGCGTCAATTTGGGTATGTGGCCAAAATAAATGTTGGCCCGGGGCGGAGTTGCCTTGTTTTTTGGGGCGGTACATGACCGCACTTGGCCAAAAGAGATTTGGCATCACAATTGGAGCGAAACAATCTAGAGTGTCTTTGATATCGTCTATTTACCTCTTATTCTAGGCTTGTGTGAGTTCACTCATTTTACTTTTATAATTTGTTTATTCAAACTGAGCCAACATATTTCAAAGTATTTTTTAAAGTAGGTATAATCTTACTCCGATAATAATTTGTTTGTTAAAGTAAAATAAGAAATGAAGAACACGTATCTAAAAATATATTTTAATTAACCATTTATTATTGCCTAAATTTGAGTGCTAATTTTAAGGAATATAATAAAAGACGAAGAACTGTTTCTTCTAGGCTTCAGTATAATCCGATTCATTGAAAGTTTTAAATTTCTAGATTATGAGCAACAATACGGCAGCTATTTATAGCTTTTTCGTGATTTTTAGAGATCACGCGCCTCTTGCAGTCGCCGACTGAATTTTAGAGTGGATCCCGGCTCGCATTTTAGTCGGTTCCAAGTCATCGCCGCGTGTCAATGGACCAATGGACTTTATCGGGGGGCTGGGAACGGAACGGTCGGACGGTCGAAAAGTTGGGCCGAAAGACAAACAGCTCGCGGGCATCGATGGCCATTAGTTTAAGGTCTGCCACGGCAACCCGTCGGGAGTAGATGAGAAAAATCAACAGACTAGGGAACTCAATAAAATAGCCGCAGATGAAAATGAAAATGGAGGGGAGGCCGATGGACGGTGGCTAATGTATCTGCGGGATGGACAAGTGAATCGAATGGATCGCCATGTAGTTGTCGCATCCGTGACGGATGTCTGGCTACCTATCCAGCCATCCGTTGGTCATTCATTAAAGGTGCCGCTGGCTTTCATTAAGAATCCGTTCGGAGGAGTACGCGGAAATGCAATGATCAACCCTTTTTCGAGGACGAGAGCGTCCTTGCCCTAAATATTCACCGCACGGCATTGTAGCCGCTTTATGGCCAATCCTTTCTGCTTGTGTGTTTGCAAACAATTCGATTTTATGGCCGCCTAAGCGAATTTCCCCGCCTCAATTAGGCTGAGGTTGTAAACTCATAAAGCAAACACGCGAGAGTGCGAACGCGGAGCAGGCAGCCGGCGGGAAAAAAGGGAAGAAAACGGGGCCGGCAGGCATTCCGTTTGCACAGGATACACGCAAATACGCATGTCCTTTTCGGGCGCAATTAGCCGGCGGGAAAATCCCAGTCTGTTTACATTCTCCGATATCGATCCCAGAGCAAACCCAGCGATCGAGTTCGTGTCCGAAGTCTTTCGTTCGCCATTCTTGGCTTTCCGCCCATGGGTTCGCCCCTTTCTAGTCTGTTTGCTCGAACCCAATCCCATTCCCAATCTCAATACCAAAACCAATCCCAGAACCAGTCGCAGACCCGAAACCCAAACCCAGACTCATTTACATATTGCTCGTTTTCTGCTGTTTTCGCTGCGCCTAAGTATGTTTGCCCGGTCCGATCTCTCCGTGTTTGCTTTGGGCCATCTTTTACCATCTCGACCATCTTAAACATCTCGGCCTGTTTGCCGCTTGTCTACTTCTTGCTCTTCGATGCCGCTGCAGGATTTTCGTGGAAATGTTTAGCTTTGACGAGCTATAAACTTGAAAATGGCGTGACTAGGCAAACAATGCTGATTTCGCTTTGAAACTAAACAATTTCAATTAGTAGCTTTATTTTACTTTATGCAATAGGTACTTCTGATATTGGAAATTAAAAAATGGGGCCAAATTAGAACCAAAATGTTCCCTTTAGATCGCTATACCTATAGATTGTAACGATTTTACAGACGATTTTTTTGATGAATTTTCCTTTTAAGGATATTGTATACTGACCGAAAGAGTTTCTTTAAAAACGATACTACCTATTCCGGTGGGAAAGACTTCTGCGATAGTCTCATCGTCATTGTGTTTTCCATCCCAACTCGAATACACCTAGCATATTACGGCGTAAAACAAGATCTAGACAGGCATAAAGACGCGGAGCTCCATCGAAAATGAATCGGCTGTTCGGCAAAAGGGTCGCCGCCCGTCCCATGACCAGGATCCTGTTGAGTCCATCGGTGAGTCGCCTGTTTCGGGTGAACTGCGTCAGGGACTCTAGTTGCAAGGACGAGTACTCGCTGACCGATCACAAGTACGATGCCATTGTGATTGGAGCGGGCGGCGCAGGGATGCGGGCGGGATTCGGTCTGGCGGAGAAGGGCTTCAAGACGGCCATGATCTCGAAGCTCTTCCCGACCCGATCGCACACGGTGGCCGCCCAGGGCGGCGTGAATGCGGCTCTCTCGAACATGGACAAGGACGACTGGAAGTACCACTTCTACGACACGGTCAAGGGCAGCGATTGGCTGGGCGATCAGAATGCGATCCACTACATGTGCCGGGAGGCGGCGAAGGCGGTCTACGAGCTGGACATGTACGGGATGCCCTTCTCTCGCAAACCCGATGGCAAGATCTACCAGCGGCCCTTCGGAGGTCAGACCTTGGACTATGGCAAGGGCGGGGTGGCCAGAAGGGCGTGCGCCTGCGCAGATCGCACGGGCCACGCCCTTATCCACACGCTGTACGGACAGACGCTGAAGCACTCGGATCGCTGCCACTACTTCGTGGACTACTTCGTCCTGGATCTGATCATGTCGGGGCAGGGCAGCTGTGTGGGCTGTCTGGCCTGGAAACTGGACGACGGCACCTTCCATCGGTTTTTGGCCCAGAACACGGTGGTGGCCGCCGGCGGTTGCGGTCGGGTTTACTTCTCCACCACCGCCGGGCATACGTGTACGGGTGATGGAAATGCCTGGGTGTCCCGGCAGGAGCTGCCGCTCATGGACATGGAGTTTGTGCAGTTCCACCCGACGGGCATCTACGGCGCCGGATGTCTGATCACCGAGGGAGTTCGCGGCGAGGGCGGCTTCTTTCTGAACTCCAAGGGCGAGCGGTTCATGGAGCGGTATGCGCCCAAGGCCAAGGATCTGGCCTCTAGGGATGTGGTGGCCCGGGCCATGACCATGGAGGTCCTGGCCGGCAACGGTTGCGGTCCCCTCAAGGATCACGTGCACCTGCAGCTCCACCACATCGACCCGCAGATCATCAGGCAGCGGCTGCCGGGCATTCTGGTCACAGCCAAGATCTTCGCCAAGGTGGACGTGACCAAGGAACCGGTGCCGGTTCTACCCACTGTGCACTACAACATGGGCGGCATACCGACGGACCACAGGGGACGGGTGATCACCGTGGATGAGAACGGGCGCGAACAGGTGGTCAAGGGGCTGTACTCCTGCGGCGAAACATCCTGCGCCTCGGTGCACGGAGCCAATCGGTTGGGGGCCAATTCCCTGCTCGACTTGATTATTTTCGGACGCGTTTGTGCCTTGGACATTGCCGAGAACAGCTGCCCGGGTGATAAGCCACCCCAGGTGGATGACAAGGCGACGGATAGGTCGATGGAGAACTTCAAGTGCCTGCGCAGCGCCAAAGGATGTACTCCCACTGCCGCTTTGAGGATCGAACTGCAGCGGACCATGACCAAACATGCGGCTGTTTTCCGCGACGGGAAACTCCTGAAGGAGGGTTTGCTCAAGGTCGCCGAGCTGTGCGAACAGTTCAAGGACGTCAAGGTCACCGATCGCACTCTGGTGTGGAACACCGACCTGGTCGAGACCCTGGAGCTGCAGAATATGCTCACGAATGCGGTGCACATCATTACGGCCATGGAGAATCGCAAGGAGTCGCGGGGATCGCATGCTCGCGAGGATTTCACGAAGCGCGTGGACGAACTGGACTACGGGGCACCGATGGCCGGGCAGAAGAAGAAGCCCATGGAGGAGCATTGGCGCAAGCACACCATGACCTTCGCCCTGGGCAACAAGGGCTGCGCCTCGATCAAATATCGTCCGGTGGTGGACACCACTTTGGACGACTCGGTGGCTCCCATTCCACCTGCCCCTCGCACCTACTGAAAATTTAGGGCATTTAATTCCTCTCCATTGTATTATTTAGGATCTGTAATATACACAAAGAGTAACTAGAATTTGGTTGAACATTCTACCTATGTGGCAACAATTTGTAGCTTTGTTTTGGACAATATACTAAAGTTTTTGAGGAAAATTAGTACTAAGTATATACTACTACTACTACTACTTATATACTACCTGCAATAGAAAGAAAACTTTTGGGAAAGTTTCAACCCGATAGCTTCAAAACTGAGAGTCTAGTTTGCGTAGAAACGGACAGACGACGGACGGACAGACGGACATGGCAAGATCGACTCGTCTAGTGATGCTGATCGAGAATATATATACTTTATGGGGTCGGAAACGTCTCCTTCACTGCGTTGCAAACTTCTAACTGAAATCATAATACCCTCTGCAAGGGTATAATAATGTATCTGTATTTAAATTGTTAGTTAGCTTAAACAATTATTTTGTTGTTTGCGTTTTAGAAATTAGTTTAACCAAATCGCAACCAAAAGTCTTAAAACATAAATTTTTATTTATTTATAACTTTTTTTTTGTATACGACCTAACTAAAGAGATATCAGTGATAACTATTTAATCCGATACATTAAGAAAAAGTACGTTTTACAGCTAGAGCATTTAATTTATAACCATCCACTTAAGAGATATTTTTTTTATTTTATCAAAGATATATCAATGCTTTTTTATTTTTCCAATTTCATTATTCTCCTTTGAATTGAATTGGATGTATTTCCTCTCTACTTTCCTCACTTTCTTCATGTTCGTTTATGGTCTTCCAGTGGGTTCCCAAAAGGCTTCGTGCCTTCCGGTAGATAAAACAAATGACCAAGAAGACAATGTTCGATGCTAGGCCAACGAAAAAATCGATAATAAAGTAGGCCACCCATTCGCGATCTCCAATATATCCAGAGAGCAACAAAAACAATTTTGCCTGGATGAAAAGTGCGCCAACTGTGACCAACGCGGAAGTCGGGTGTTTCCAAAAGGGCTCTGGAGGAATCTCCGCCCATTCGCGAAGATGCAGAAGATCTCGGAGGGCAAACATGTCCTGTCTCTCGTCCAGCCTGCGAAACTCCCCGTCCAGCACATGGTATATGATCACATCGTCATAGGTCCAGAATCGTCCTCGTACCGATGTAGGCTTGGAGGTATCGCAAAAGGCCAATTCAACTTCGAGCAAACCCACGGTCGTGGTCGCCAATTGGTGAAAGTTATTTTCCAGATCCTTGCAATCGTGATCGTATTGCGAACAGATCAGCAAAAGCCACTCACCGGAAAGCACCTGCCTCCAGTTATCCTCATCGATCATGGTAATTGGTCCCTTTCCGTTTTCGCCAGTCAAATCGATTCCGCCTGGAGGAAGCATCGAGTTCTTGGACACCCGAAATGGCAACATGGCACCGGCAGCCAGTAGAATAAGTAGAGTCTTCGAAGCCATCCTCATTCAAAGGGTTTATATAAAGTTTCCTTTTTCAAGTGGATTTGTTTTTTGTATTGTGCCTTGCCATAAAGTCAAAGTGACAGTAATATAAGCGTACATATGTTTGGTATTTAAAATAATAAATACTACAAAGTCTACTAAACCGAATAAGACCTTACTATAATTATTCAGTAATGACATTAGCTTTGGAGGGATGGATAAGTGCCAAAGGATTATTAGGTATTCACTGTCTATAATATAAAATAAAATATGGTTTTAACTAGTAATAGTTAGATAATAAATACTTAAAATCTACTGATCCAAATTAAATATTTTCTTTTTTTACGTCGCATTAAAATGATACCTGCTGATCGATGGGTACAGTTGCTAGCAAGAGCACTAACAGGGCATTAGCAGCAGATGGCTATCGGTCCAACTCGATTGCTGATGCTGATGCTGTTCCAGTGCGACTGTTGCCGATGTCTGAGTGTAAATAATTACCCGCCACATGAATAAGTTGTAGGTTATGCGAGGAATGCTTAAAGGAGGATCCGATGTGGGGACCTCCCCTAATGACCACAATAAATTATTTTCATTTAGGGGCATTTAGCATAGAGAAAAAGCCGAGTGCCTGGTAAAGAAATAATTTATAGCTGTTGAAAACTTAACATGTTCATTTGGCCGCATGTGTGTGCGTGGATGGGTTGGAGGAAAATGGGAAATTGTTGGGGTGTTGTGGGTCCAATAATAATGGCGCTTGTTAAGGCTTATGAGTAAATGTTTCTGTGTGTGTGCGTGTGTGGGACGGCAAATGAAAGGCCAACAGAACAGGACCACACGAATACTTTGCCAGGACATATCTGCCCACAGCCACCCACTCCCCGGACACCAAGGACATGCCCCAACTATTTGGTATGTATTTCGTGTGCCAGTGTGGATACAATTGTTGCTATTTCATATGGTTTTGCTGCCGGGCGGCTGCCAGCGACAGAAAAATTACAGTTGCATACACATTTGCCTGTGTTAAATTGTCCCGCAACCAATACAAAGTGACCTTTTCATTTATTTTTATGACGGCCCCTCCCCCGCACAGCATTTCCCATTTTCCCAGCCTGTAATGCCCGCCCAGTCTTGGCCATAAAAAATAGTTCGCTCGATTCAACCTTCCTGCGGCAACAAATGTTGGTTACTACGGCCCAAAAGAGGATTCCTGGTAGCTGGATAAAATGTTTTTTTGAATTTGTTTATTTCAGACCGGGCCTAATGGAAGGGAAATCTGTTTGCCCATTTCGGTGCTTTGTAATATTATATCTCTGTTTTTCTCTGATGAAGGCTTTTTTGTCCATGAAGCATACAGCATACCTTATTCATCGAAAATTACCATATTTTCCCAACTCTATTGGCAGCTCGAACCTAAAAACCATAATTGCGCTTTTTAAAGAAGTATTATAAGTATTTAATCGCGTGGGTTGAAAAACTCAAAACTGTCTCCACAACTTTGTTGATATCTATTCGACGCACAAGTTTCTTTCTTGCTGCTTATGGTATTAGGGGAAAGTTTGTAGTACTTCGCTGAAGTTCTAGTTTTAAATAGTTCAGCTGAAGCCCTGTATTAAATCATAATGTGAAACTAAATGCATGAAAAAGAAGGGCAATAGTCTCTGTATATATTTGTATCCAAATAAATACTCAGTTTATATTTATTCAATTCCAAAACAAACTTTTTCTTTCATGGAAAACTAACTTTTGCCTGCAATAAAAAGATGCAACTTTTTGAGGCATGTGGTGTTTAATAAGAAAGGGATTTTATTTATTTTCTAACTCGCTTTCTTTATCGAAACTTGGGTGTTGCTGTCGTCCTTGATATCGGTCTGTACACTGAGGAATATTTATTAATTTCTAATTTGATATTAAATAATCATTTTGAAGCGACTGCTTAAAACATCTATATTGTGACACTCCAGTGTCTTTACTCTGCTCTTCTGCTCTTTAGCCTCTTTAGTCCCCTCGTTCTTTGGCTTCTACTAGTTGCAGTGGCTGATAGCAAGTTTGCCGAAACTCTCGAAGTTGATTCTGCACTTCATCGGAAAACAAAACAAAATGTTTCAGTTTAAGCTTTTACCCAGTCACTTCAGCTTGCGAACGAGTGCAGTGCACTTGCCCCGCAGGAAGATGGAGTACGAAAATTGAATGTGCCATACAAGGCACTCAGAAAAAACGAACTAACCTAAAATGGGTTGAAAAATGTTTTAAAATATATATATATAATTTTTGGGAAACCCTTTTAGTTCCTAATCTTACAAAATATAAGTATAATTTATTTTATTTTATAAAATCTCACTTTTTCGATTACAATTTCACCATAATTTTTTTCTGAGTGTGCTGTACTGCGCCCTAGCTCGTTATCGAGTTTGGCATTTGAAGGATTTGCCGGGGACATGAGTGGGGGAATATATCTGTTCCGTGGCCCCAGGCGTGGGGCGTTCGAGTGGGCCATCATTTATATGTTGCTCTTCGTGCCTTTGACTCAATCATCTGCTCGTTTGGAGGCAGCGGGAGCTACATAATTTCCATTAGAATTGCCCCGGGAGAAAACCGAGTCAAAGGCAGCCACCAGCCTAAATGCCTATGAGTCCGGGCAGTCTGACCACTTTGGCAGCCAACTATTCCGGACATTCCGAACTGCACTTCGCTCCGATCTATTCTCTTGTTTCGCTTTGCCTCGATTTTGTTTTGGGTAATGGTTTCTGGGTTTGGTTTTGGTTCTGGTTCTGGGCTAAATGTTTTGGTTTGTGCAACACACAAACACGCGCCCAAAAACTTTCGGCCGCATAAATTTGATTTATTAATAAATTATACGCTCTCCGCAAGAATAAAATTTATTTATATTTCCATTTATTTACTTGCAGGTGAGTTCCGGCCGGTGCACTATAAATGTACGGAAAACTGAATTGCCAGTGTGTTTTTGGGTACTTACATTTGCTTCTCGGTAAATTGATGGACTAATCTGAAAAGATTTAAGTGCCTGTTTGTGAAACATACAAATGGAAAATAGTTATTTTTTAATCCAGCCCAAAAGCATAACGACGAAATATAATGTTCTTTTCATGAGCCGCATGCGGAAAAGTATGCAACTGCGATGGAATTTGTGCATGGAGTGTTTGTGACGTCAAATATTTCGTAGATAATCTGTGGTATGTTTTAATAGCCATTACAATTTAGAAATTTACAATAAATATTTAAATGAAAAGGTATTTTTTACACTGTATAAACACAAAAAGGATTACTGATTATAAAAAGTTATTTACAAAATTTAATGAAATTCCGTTCTCTTTGAACAATGGAATGTCATAATAAAATATCTTAATTAATATCCGACAGAAAAGGGTAGAGTTACATACAATTAATTAGCACTAGCACATTTGTGTGTGAGTAATGGACATTTTTGAATCGACAATCAAAACCGCAGTTTAATTTACCCACAAAAATGTTTACTGCAATATTATAGCAGTTCTAAAAATAAAAGTTACCTACTATGTGTTAACTTATAAATGTCATACTATTTGTGACCACAAACTGAACTCAGAAAGGAACGTCTTGCCCATTTCATAGCTGCAGGGAATTCCAGTCGTTATATCGACTGTCAATCAGGAATTTAATGTCGATACTCGGTCGAACGTGGTGACGGACGACAGACAGTTTCCTCCGCTCAGAAGTCGAACAGCAGGATGGCAGGATGGCAGGACTTCTGGGGAGAAGGCAGAAAATTTGAATAGGCCTGCCTATGTGTGGCTCTTCCGTGTGTCTGAGAGCATTCTGCTTGTGCAAATGGGGAAAGTGCAGATGATTGCACTCACACATCGAGTTGACACTATTGGAAATACATTGCGTTTGCCTTGCTCTCGGGAGTCAAATGAGTTTTGCATAAACAAACATGGTCGACCGGTCCCTTGCCACCTGCTGCTCAGAAAGCAAGTGGTGGACCTACAGTTGAGTGGCTCGACCAGAAGTTGCCTTAACAAAAGGAATGAATCACTTTTTGGAACCACATTTTCTATCACAAATACCAAAAATAAAAATAGGCATTTTTCCTACAAAGAGTAAATATATTACTTCAAAGATTAATGATTTTAGGTAAATCCTCAAATGTGCAATAGATTCTTGTACCAGGCATTAAAATAATATTCCCTGGACTTGTGAGCAAAAGAATCAGCTCAGTGCTCTGGCTGGGAATGCATAATTAAGGCAAACAAGAAAAATGAGCAGGCCCTCGCCAGCCATTCCAGATTATTTTTTGTTTCCCACATTGTGAAAGTACTTCCTGCAGCCGAGTTTGCTTCCGTTTTTCAAATTAAAATACGTTTAGCTTGGAGTGCACGTACTCATTTATCATTTTATTATGGCAAGGCATAAGGCACAAGGCAGGAGCAGCTCCTCCGCTCTGCCATTTTGTTTTCTTGCGCACTTTCGAACATTACGTGCTGGCCAACGGGGCGCATGAGTAATGCGAGCACATTGTGCACACAAAACTCGATTTTGGAATTGAAGTTCTGCTCTGTTGTCTGCCGACCTGTTTCGTCTGGAGTTTCCTTATTACAACAGCACCCGCTCTGCAATGCGAATTCCGTTGAGCAGATTTCCATTAATGGTCACTCGCCTTGCTCTTTTCCTTTGTTTTCAGCTCGGTGGCAGCAAATATGAGCAGGAAAAACGGGAAACAATGATAGCACAGACCCAGCAGCTGCACAGAAAATAAAGATTATTTCTTTCAATTACAGAGTTTGGAAAATTGTTCAGAACTTTAAAGATATCTCAATTAAATGAAATGAATATAAGAGGTACATTCTTACGTGTTTTTGGGATGCTAAAAATCTACCAATTTTGAAAATAAAGAGCTTACTTTAGAATCTCATTTGGCTTACAATTATTTCCCGTGCAGTGGACAACTAAATTCCGTTGCAATTTCATTTCGCTCGCCCTGCAACAGTTTCCCTGTTTTCTCTGGACTTGGTTTGTTTCACATTTATATTCATTTGTTTTCCGTTTTATTTACCCAGCTCAACCGCAGCAAAAACAAAAAGCAAAAAACTATACGGGTGTGTGCATGTGTACTTAGGTGTATGTATAATTTTCACAGAAAGCCGAGGGGAAAATGTTCGCATTAGAAATTTTTGGGAGCACCAGCGACGCGAAGCAATTCATTCTCCAAGTTATCGTCGAATATATTTGTGTGGCTGCTGGAAAAAGTTGAAACCCAAAACACGATGACCAAGTTTGTGGGCTCCAACTAATTAATTGGGTATTTGTTTGGCTTTGCTGGGCGGGGAATTTGTACAATATTTTTAGGATGCTCCTGGGAGGTCGCACAAGGATCAGCTTGGGTCGTAAGAGGAGGATGGAATTTAAATTAAATATTTTCCGCTTTCCTCTGATTGTATATATACCTATATATAAACTCCTGGCCGAATTTTTTAATTTATACAAACACATTTGGTAGCTTTATTAGGAAAATGCAACCATCCGTGGTTTATTGTTTTTGGTAAAATTATTTGAATAGGAATTTATTATAAATGCAGTAAGAATTTAATACAGTTGAAATCTTTTCTTCCTTTTCACTTGTTTATCTATTTAAAAATAACATTAAGGAAACTTTAATTCCCCATGCTAGAAGATCGAACAGTTTCGAGCTCACATTTCAACTCGGAACAAAAGTTATTTGGAGAACTTCTTAAGCACCATCAAATACTGCGTCCTTGTTCATTATTTCCAACAACTTTCAAATGAGAAACTTTCGGGGGACAAAAACCGGACAGCCAGAAAACTGTGCTCAAGATTTCCGCATCTGCGTTGGACAAGGGAAAGTATTGCTAATTGCAGTTTGTCCACAGGGAAGAAGCAACAAGCTGCCTGTCTACGGTGCTGCGTCCTTCAATCCACCTCCCATCCAGCCGTACCACCCACCCACCCACCAAGTCTTGACCACTGAAAGTTGGGCAAGTTACCGCTGTAATGTGGGCAAAGTAGTGCCGGGTCTGAAGACTCTCGTAGAGTTTTTATTTCTAGTAGTCGTAGATCGCAGATGTATTTGAGTATAAGTATTTAAGCTGTGGGGTGAATGATGCACTTTATATAAGCATCTAATCTTCTTCTAAACAGCTTAAAATGCCACTTGTGAATATTATAAATATTTTGTTTTTTTGTAGTTTAATGTTTTCAGCTACCTTTTTTCTAAACTAGCCAAGGAGATGCCTTGGGGCCATCTAAATATTTAGCAAGCGAGTACCAGGAATCTTATAGTCGGTTCACCCGATTACAGCGTTCTAACTTGAGTATTCTACTTATTTCTTTTTTGGCTGTGGAAGTAGGAAGAGCAGCGGAATGGCAACAAAGAGTGCCGGCATTCGCCCGTCGGCTGCGGGGTGGAAACTGCGCCCTTTGCCGTAAAAATGCTGTCGCTGTCCGGACTACGGACTACGGACTCCTACGGAATGGGAAGCGAAGAAGGTGGGAAGAGGTTAGGGGTCCGGGTTTCTGTTGCTTTGAACTACCGTTCCTACCGCTGCTACTTTTTGTGACATTTTCGCAGAAGGTTTTTGCATTCGTGCAACTTTTTGTGCTGCACTGCGTTTTATGGGGGAAACAACACCAGAGATAGGGGGTGCGAATGGGGGGGCGTGTCAGCTGGCTGCCTTAAAGTTTGCGTGCCCGTTAATTTTGTTTGCACTCGCGAAGAGTGTGAAAATTTATTCTAAGCTCTCGCCCGCTCTAATTTCTGTGGCCGGCGGGAAAGGTACAGTGGGTCAAAGTAAGGTATTTATCGTTCATTGAAATAGGCGATGGTTATATATAAATGTAATTACAAAGAACTTGCTTACATTGAAATAATGATAATACTAATATTTAATTTTTAAACTTATAAATTTATAAAAAAATGTTATCGATTAAAATGGCATATTACAATTTTTGTATTAATATTCATATTTTTTTTTGAATTCATCAAACTATTTGTGTTTTTCTTGTATACATCTTTTTGTTTATAAATTGTTTTGCGACTTTCTGATTGTCTAAAAGATGTTTTACAAAAAAAACATTCTTTCTTTTTGGTTTTAAGTGCTTAAAAGATATTTTCCACAAAATTAGCCTCTTCTTTTTTTAACAATATATCTTTTGTACAGTATTTCTTTTGCCATGTAATATTTAGGGAACAATTCTGTGCATCTTTAAGGTTTTGCTTCAGGGTGCATGGCAGAAATCGTGCGTGCGGGAAAGTTTTCTCGCCGCGTCGAAAAGTATGCAAATTATTAGGAAAGTTTTTCACATTTTTCACTGCTCTTTAGCTGGCACTGCGTTTCTCACATTTGACAATTTCCAAATCCTCGTTGCCACATCTTGAGCGACAGAGAGAAAGAGGACCTAAGTGCGCACAAAAGTAGGCTAAATTATTAATGTTCCCCACTAGCCATTTCGTCCTGCCCCAGGACACGCAAGCAGTCGCAGGCCGGCCAACAGCAGACGTCAGGTCCCGGGACCGGGTGCCCATCACATCCTTCTTGTGTTTGGTCCTGCACTGCAAAATAGAGGGGTTCATATTTGCATTTGGTATTTGGTATCCCGAAAATTATTCCAAATAAAATTAAACTGCAAAAATTTGAAAACTTTTATTTTATAAGAAACAATCTCTAATATTATAAAGTTAATAAGTAATATCATAATACCTAGACTGATTTGATCATAACATCTAAGACAATTGAAACATATTTCACAAATTAAAAATATAGATTTATAAAAATAAATCATTTTAAAAACAGAACTTGTTGAATTTGGCTTAGTGTGTCTTTCAAGTTGCGACAATTTAATGCCCTGTTCTTGACATTCGGCCGGACCCGGCCTGCCCATCCGATTTAGGTGTGTCCGGAGCCCCTTAACCACCCCTTACCACCCCTTACCATCCCTCGGCAGCCCCTTCCCCATGTGGGTGGTGCAATTTGTCAGTTTCCCACTCGACCTCGCTCGTCCTCGGTCCTCTGTTGCGGAAATTATTATTTTGTTTAATGATTTGTGCTTAGTTTCGTAATTGAGACTGTAAAAGGGGTGCTGGCGGGGGGCAGAAACAGGGAAAAAGGACTCTGCTCTTGACCCACAATGGAGAATGGAAAAAATGAGAAAGTGGAAAACTATCGGGACAAAAAGTTGCTGTTGTTTTCCCCTTTGCCTTTTCGTTTTGAGGGCAAAACTCATTTCAGCATGAACGAAATGTGAAGGGAAAAGATGAAAAATTCTGTTTATAGATTTCGTTGGCATCGAAAATATTTTGAAACATTCGTTCGGGACAGAAAGTTCATTGTCAATTGATTTCTCAGCCAAGCGGATCCTAAAACCGAAAGACCTTACAAATATCCCTTCATTATTAAGCGAAAGTATTTTGTGTTTGCCATTTTGGGCTTGAATTGGAATTTAGTGACAGGAATTCTGTTGGCAAACTAAAACTAAATGGAGAAGAATTTGTCAGGGAATATTTCAAAAGGTATTGCTATGTCATAATGATTTCAGTAATGTGGTTTGTAGTAATCCAACACATTTTAGCTGCAGACTAATGTCTATCTTTACAATAAAATGTTTCATTTCAAATCAACCTTACTTGGTTTAAATAAGTTTCCAACAATTATAATTATATTTTCCATGACATTTAATATTCTTTTATAATGTTTTGTGTTGGCTCAATCATTTGGGCTGCAGTTACAATTTAATAATTACAAATACAGTCAACTTTGATTGGCCCTTCCAATTTAATACAAATTGCTGATCACCGATGCATTAAGTTGACGCCCATTTGGTCGAATAATTCAATTAAAAATTAAATGCAGCCATAAGCAACATACAGATGCATTCAAAAACGTGCAAAAACCTTCACTGTGGTTAAAGCTTATAAATGAAACGCAATTGTAGATGGAGGAGACTCAATTTAAACTCGCCCACTACATAATTATTTTGTGTGTGGGCATGCGATGAAATCCATTTATCAACGACATATTAAATGCGAAAATTCCATATTTTATGAAACAATAACCAATGCCAACGCATCTGTAACTGCGACGGCGGCAGCAACAAGAAAGCGGGCAAATTAAATGTGGTTTCCAATTAAAACCGGAATGAATGTGACAGACAATTGCCGGATCCCCGGCAACTCTGAAAGGTTTTCCACCGCGCCGATTCCGAAAGCTGATTGAAAATGCCCTTTTCGACGAACGAATCAGGCAGGAAAACACTTCGACCAATATATAATTATCAATTTATACGGAATCTACATTTGCCATTAAAATTGTTCTGTAATTTATATCAGTGAAGTGCCTCTTATTTTAAATTTGTGTAATGCGTGTTTACATGCTTTCCATTTGTTTTAAGCTACTTATATAAGGATACAATTTTCGGTAATTTTATCAGTGATGTGCTTCATGTTTTAATATTTATAAGATTTTAAATATATTTAAATATTGATTTGAGGAAAGTATCCTTATTGGTTTAAACTAGCTGCAAACAAAAAGGCTAAAGTGGAAAATCGGGCTTACTTCTAACCATGTTTCACTTCATTAGGTAGCGTCGAAATTTGTGGGGATAGTGGCTGAGTTTTTCGGCATTTTGTTTACACTTTCGCATGAATGCAGTTTCAAGAGCCGTGACCGCTTGTGTGTATGTGTGCATGAAAAACCAAAAGACGAGAAAAGAAAATGCATTGCATAGTTTTAGGGGCGCACTGGCCTCCATTTTTTCCCATTTCGCTCGAGATCTTTGTATGCAGGTTTCCGTTTCCGGAAAAGCAGGTCCCTTGGTGAAGAGCTACTGAGTGGATGCGCCCAAATTAATTCAATTTCACCTGAAGCCGAATCCGCCGTGCCCCGCATTCCGGATTATAGGCATCTATTTGGTTTAGGACTTGAATCACCGCTCGACTGGCTGGCAGTAATCGAAGGATAGTTGCGGTCTGCCGGCAGTGTTGCCAAGTTTTGAGAAAGAAACACAATTTATAAGAGAGAAAAATCAAATAATTGTCTTAAATTTTAACTAACAATTTTAATTAGGTTTTAGATGGAAACACATTTTAGAAAAGAAACATAAAAAAGTGGAGAAAGTTTATTGGTGAATGTTTATTATATCCCTTGTGTTAAATGGGGAGTGTTGTTCCTCAGAAAGGCACATATTTTAAATGATATGGCCCTAAACGTAAGACAATACAAATAACAATTGCACAAATGAAACTAAAAATTCTACAAAAAAACCGATCTTGCCAGCACTGCCACCAGGATAAGGAGTAATATGTAAGGAAGCAGAGCGTGTTTACTCACTTAGGTAACTTCCTTCGATGCGGCGCTTTGTCTGAGCTCAGCAAATGAAGCGGAAGAACTTCACGTGCCGCCATACAAATTGAAAATCAATGTCTGAGGACGTCGAGCCAGCGAGTCTGAATCCAAGATGTCCTGCCTCTGGGGGCCTTTCAACCCCTTGAAGCCGTTGCCCCATAAATCGCCGCTTGAGCTCTGAAGTGGCCATCGAGGCCTTTTCCTGGGTTCGCCTTCAATTGGTCGGACTATTTACCAACAACAGCCCGTTCGGCCGGAATGGCAGGATAATAAGAATGACTGCGGTATCGGACGCAGCTCTCCACAGACAACGGGGCACAATGGCAGGATATTCGGGCGAACTGCTCAGCGCTCGAGTGGAATCTTCGACTGGAGAATCCTTGAACAGAGGGAAACTTAAGTGGTAAACGAATATGCTGCGCAATTTCTCAGATATTCATGACGTATTTCCTCATTTACTGAAATGTGGTTACATACATATGACTTAAATTTCACGATCTTCGGGTTAATGAGCCATTAAAATGTATGTGTTCTTTTACAGTTTCGATGACATAAGATGATAGTAAGAGAATAATTTTTAATTAGGCTGTTAAGCTTCTTTTTAATATTTTATCCTGAGCTCCTACATTTTTATTATCTCTCAAAATATTTTCTTAATAAATCTATTAAATAGTTTTAGCTGATATAAGCTGATTTGTATATTCTTTTATTATTAATTTCAAACTAACTAACTAATTTCAAAATCAATCCCCACTTTTCGAAAATGGTCTTGAGTTTCTTTCTTATTTACAAATCTAGTATCTTTCCCTCCGAACAATTCCACTGTGCCGCTTGACTTTTTGACCGTTATGAATTGACTTTCCTCAATGGGCTCTGCAGCAGTGCGTTGCCGAGGGGAGATAATGAAATTTAAATTCTTGCCACCCTGCTCTTTCTTTCAGGCATCACTTTCCCTCTTTCCGCTGTTCCATTCCTGTGGCTTCTTTTTCCCCGCATTTAAGGGGCGTGCGGTGTGGCAATGCCTTACGTTTGCATAGCTTTGCATAATAGTTTTTACAGCTGCTTGAAAGGCATTGCCACCCACACGATGAGAGGTTGGGTGGAAAATGGTGGTGCACAAGAAAAAAAAGTTCAGTCTCTGATGTAATTTATTTATTATTATTTCTATAAAAGTATAGGAAAAACTTAAAAACTTTTTTGAAAACCAAACCAAATTATAAAATGTTGGTTATCCTTCACACATACATTTCTAGTGTGGCATTAAAACTTTTAAATTGAAAGTTTCAATCAATATTCGGATATTCAGTACCCTTTAACTTATAAGTCATTAGTGGGACCTTTTGTACATAAAAGTTTCCAACCTCTGGAACTTTTTTTCGCCGTGCGAGAACACTTTCCTTTGGCTTCGCTATGTAAGCGGATTGAACTCCGCCCCCGGCGGACCACGCGTCCTTATTCTGTTTTCACTGTAATCATGTTGGATGTGCGTGAGTGTGTGAGTGTACGGGGTAAATGTGTGTGTGTATTTACCGTAATTCAGCTTACAGCTTGAGAACAGGTGAGTGTTGCATAAATTTGCAAACATTTTGCAAGTCAGCATCAACTTGCCATCTGTCGGCAGTGGCGCAACTAAGAAGGTTTGCAAATATTTACTTCATTTGGGTACTAATTTTTAGCCTACACTATAGATAGTAATAGTAATACCGTTTAAAGTACCAAATCAACTATGATCAATATACCTTTAAAATTAAATTAAAACATTCTGTAATATATTAAAAGAAAAAAACTTTAAAAAGGTTATGTTTTTATTAATATTTTAATTTAAAAAAATATTGTAGGGACTAAAAAAAGAACTGGAGTCGGGAAAACATATCCAAGTAATTTGAATCAAAACCCCTTTTTAAAAATTCAGCATTCGCCACTGTCCAAAAACAGTGGACTGCCTTTAGAGCTTTAGTCAGCGCCATAGTCGCAGTCATCAGCATCACCATCTTTAGCATCATCATCAGCAGCAGTTGCAACGCAGGGGAGGCAGAAAACAACGCTAAAGTCGCAGGTTGCAGTGGAATTGATTTTACCTTTTAACGATGTGCTACGCGGTGCTACGGTATCCTGCACTCCCCCAACATTCCCTTCACTTGTCTTTACAAAGCCCCTTCCTTGGGAAACTTTCCCCGTTGCAGCTGCATGTGCAACATCAACGGGAAACAACAATGCCTCCTGGCAGACA
This sequence comes from Drosophila lutescens, assembly GCA_037075285.1. NCBI lineage: Eukaryota > Metazoa > Arthropoda > Insecta > Diptera > Drosophilidae > Drosophila > Drosophila lutescens. Next base: position 649,091 of record JBAMCF010001219.1, on the reverse strand, counting down.
TCGCAGGTCATTTTTCACGTTCCGTTTTGTAAGATGAAAAACAGTGGAAAATTGTGTGATGGGAATAATAGAATAGAAATAATATTGTACTTGCAGTAGAAGCGATAGTCACAATTGACTTTTTACATTTGCAGCAAGTTGCGAACAAAAAGATTATGATTAGGTAAGGAAAAATACAGAAAATGGTGAAAAGACTTAAATTGTGTGGGCTTGAAAAAGCTATTTAAAAAGAGCTCGATAATAAAAATGTTAAAAACATTTTATTTAATTTATATATACCTTTTTGGTACATCTTTTGGTTACATAAACTACATTATATGTTTACACCTGTAAAAATGCATTTAAAAAATTGACTTTTTCCCCACTGTGACTCACGTGAAAAAGGAAGTTATGAGAAAAGTTCATCCCCCTGTCAACTCACAAATTTTCCATAAAAAACCCCTGTTTTTATACGCACCACGACTTTTACTTTCTGGCGTCGGAATTTTCCGCCAACGAACCGCAGAACAGAACGGAGTTATTGAAAATATGATTTGAAATTCAATTGCCCACCACGTGACTCGATTGTTACGACACAGCGCTGCAGTCAATGAAATCGAAAAACCATGTTAGCCGGATGATGGAGTAAAAGCGAAATAAATAACAAAAGTAAATGCTCCGACTTGTTTTCTTGTCGCAGTCACAGGATAAGGCTCCGCCTCATCAATCAATGTTCCTCGGATGCGAGGGGGAAAGTCCTACGAAGAAGGATTGCATCTGCTGGATGCATAAACCTTCCCGACTTCCCCTCACAATTAGAGCTCTCGAGATGTGTGCACGAATTCGAAATGTTTGTCGAGTCGACCCCATGTGCCAAGGATCTGGGCAGGATAAAGTGAGCAAATTGATGTGAAAATGCAAGTGATTCGATTTTTCATGTCCAGACGCTCCAGCCAGGTCCGTCCAGGACTCGCTTTGATTGTCGTCCTTGACGTTGATTTGATGAATTATTGATTTGTTTGATTAATCGTCGGGTCGTTTGGCCAGCAGGCTGTCTGGGTTCCTCACGATGCCAGACAGGTCCTGCACAGCAAAAAAAAGTAATCAGCCAAAACTGTTTTTAAAAAGTATTTCCAACGTTCTTGGATCTTTTATGGATGAAATCTAATTTTATGTATTCTTATTAAATCCGTATTTATGCTTATTAATTCGTATTATTACGAAATAAGAATTTTCCCGACATTTTTTCACAATTTTCCCAGTTTTTTTCACTGGTTTACTGCCGAAAATTTATGGGGTCCTATTTTAATGGGCAGAACAAGAGTTGGCCAATTATGCGAACAATCGACTGCTAAATGCAGTTTTATTTATTTCTAAGAGATTAAAAGCACTCGAGCCACAGCGAGATTCGAGTCCTTAAGAACGTACAGCTTCCTTGGCCCATTAAAGTCCCCATCCACGGACGCTGTCGTTCCCCTAAAGATAAATGGAGGCAAGGGAAAAAATGACTAAGAAAAGCAGCGAAATAAAGGGAACGAAGAAAAATGGAACGAGGCAAAAAGTGCGGGAAATATGAAAAACAACGGAGGCAGCAATTTGCAGCAAGGACGTACAGGACATGCCACAACAATGGCCGTGTTTGTCCGCGAGGACGTGCCCGCAGGATAGGGGCAAGGAGAAGGGTTTGGCGACTCCGGCGGAGGCCAAAACAAAAAGTTACCCAACGTCGGACAAGTGTCAAACATAACGGAAGGCAGGGGCCAGGACCACGCCCCCGAAACCGCCCATTGAATTCTGGGGGAAAGCGGAAGTGAACAGTAAACATTATCATACTCGGTGACATTTCAGCTTTCTCGTGCAAACTTTAGCGGCGTAATCGCAAGTCATTGATGTTCCTGTCGTCTAGACTTTTTCCTCATTAATTTTGGATATTTTCACATAAAAACAAGGTATTTATTGATAATATAACAATACAAAAAATATTGTTTTATTAATTAAAGAAATAAAAACATACATATGCATAGGATTTTTTATGAAATTTGCGTGCTCATTTCTTAGTGCAGAAAATTCACCCAGCATTTCTCTGTTAGCCAGGAATTCTCTCCACTTACCCAAGCCGCAAGGAAACCTCTTTAAAAGACCATCCATCCACATCCACATGTGACTTTGTGGTGTGAGGCTGCAGTGCATGAGTAAACGAAAATGTTACAAAAAATTGAGCACAACACATTAAATGTAAATCAACATTAGCCACGACATTATGATTATGCTGATGGACAGAAACATTTGGGTGACTACCGGAGAACATTAATCAAAATCATAAACGTGCCCCACGCTAAACGGAGGTTGTTTCGTTCGGGAAAACAGAGGGAAATGGGGGAAAAACGGTGACCTAATGTTCAATTTTTATTGCCTCGAACCGAAATGAATCGATTCTTTAATGTATGCGGAAGTGGGAGACAAGCGAAGCACAACAAGGACCCCGACCTCGAACCCACGAAGGACAGTTCGATAACTCGTATGACATTTGCCATTCGCCTCCATGGATGATTAGGCAGGCACACGAACGCATACATTATGTATTGGCTTGGCTTCCCTCCAACTCCCCCGGTGAATCGGTGGAGGGGAAAGAAAAACACCACCCCCCAGGTAAGAGGGCCAATTTTGCTGACTTGTCACTTCCGGTCAAATGGCTCTGAATGCCTCCTAACCATCCAGTCCACCGAGGCATAAATCTCCCAGAAAGTAGGAAAGCACCTCCATTTGTTGCCCCACCGGGAATAGGAAACGTTGGCAATCTGTGAAATTTGCAGATGCCGTTGAATGCGCATGAAATTAATGAAATTAGGCGATGCCAATGAATTTCCCCGTTGTCAATAATTCGCCATCACATACGTATTATTCATAACCGACAGCCTTCACAACCTGACCATCGACGAATAACTTGAAATGTGTCTGCCGGGGATAATACTACGGGTAAGATTGGGAAAGGGTCTTCGATCCACAGCCTCTGGCTTATTCATGGCAGTTTATGAATCTGTAAGTGATTTTTATACGAATTTATCGACATTGCAGCTGACACGTCCATGAACTTATCCCCCGATTATTCCCCTCGGCAACAGTTGCCAGAACAGTTTTAGACTTGGCACATCATCGAGGAATATTTAAACTTCATAAATATTTAATATTCCTTAAAGTGTCCCGGCCATTTTGATTTAAAGAAATTTAAATCTTTAATAAAATTTAAATTTTGTTGTATGTTTTTAAAAGCCACAAGACACTTAAGCCTCTTTTGCACTGACGCATTTATTTGCTTTTCTAATAATTTCAACCATTTTGTGTGGTTTTCCTTGGTACTTGGGAAAAATCAATTGAGTTAGAATCTGTCAAATAAAAGTCTAGGAAATGTGCCTCTTAAAAATCCGACTGTTTCTCTGCCTTTGATATCGTTCGTTATCGGGTATGGCGACTTAAAGCGTTCTGCAGCTTAAGCCCTGACCTGTGACATGGGCCAATTTCCAGCTTTGCCTACGAGCCAAACCGTTGAAAGCCCCCTTTAGAAGGCTTGGCCTTGGCCATTAGCCTTCGGTTCAAACGACTTTCGCGCTGCGTCAGCTGGCAACTGGAACAAATGAACTCATTTGTTCTAATTTAATCTTATTACACGGAGATTTATTGCCTTGCGCATGATATGGCAACCCTTTCAGGACGGCGACCTTTAAAAGGCCGGAACCTCCCAAGTTTAAGGTTTAGTTGGGGGTGGAAGTTCGGGCGCTGGAAGGCAATTTAAAAAGCGATTCAAGTGAAAGTGCTCGAAAGTTAATTATGATTGATTGAGTGCCATCGGAGGCGCAAGGGGCGGGGGAATTGATTTTCGTGACTGCCGCGACTCGAATGTAATTGACAGACGAACATTGCGCATACGCAATGTTGATCGAATTTTAAAGAGCGCGGCGTGTAAACGACTCACCCAGCCGGTCGGCCAACAAAACTCCCAACTAAAGTGTGAAATTTAGTGGCTTCGGACCATCAACGTCAGAATCGGGCGCCAATATAACGAGTAAGGGTTTTACGATTCCCCTGGCATTTGCACAGGCAAATATATATCAAAATGCTAAATAATTAAAAATAGTACAACTTTAATGAGCATCGGGTGCCATAAAAACAAATTACGAACAACACGCGCAGTGGCCCAAATGGAATTCGAAATATTAGGTGGGGGTATGGTTTAGTTCATTCTCTTCACTCAGAAAAATATTTTGAAAAATTACGTTCTTTAAGCATTTAAAGAAAAAAAGAAATAAATTAAAAAATACTTATGTACTAAATATATTTTATAAAAAAGATAATAAATTAAGGGATAGATTTGAACACATTAACTTTAATTTATTTTCTAAAAATTGTTGTAAATTAATGTATGAGAAACAATTTGGTTTTAAGCCAGGTTTAAAGTTTGTTATGTAATAGTTTTTGTTTCTAAAGAAATTACGATTAAAGTAAGAACTTGTTTTTATATGGTGGGCTTTTTTTAGGGGATTTATTAAACCTCTCATTTAGTTTCCCTTAAAGTCAGTACATTTTTTTGTCCTCACCCTGTGTTTCAGTACGATTTATATCCGAGTGTGTAGCTCCCACTTGGACACCGGCAGTTTATCTTGGTTCCTAATGAATTGAGATGAGTGGGTTATGCTCCTGACAGGATTGCAGTTTGTTAGTTGCACCTCCAACCTCCCACCACCCACCGCCCACTGTGTAAATAAGAGCAACCTTGTGCCAATTGTTAGTGTGCGTAAGTGTTTGTGGGTGGATGTGTGCGTGTGTGACTATTTGTATTGTCCTGCTTACCAGTTTTCGGCATTTGAGCAGCTTTTCCCTGTGTTTTGGGGGTACTTTAAATCCCAGGATGGGAAACCATCTTGTGGCCGCACAGTGGGGTTCGGTGGGTGAAAATCAAGTACATTCCAGCCTTGATTTATATGCTAGGCAACCAATTAAGCCTGACGTATTCACAGATTCAAATGGCTACTATTCTGATTGTTGCTTTCCCAACCCTGTAATGTAATTACAAAATTGTAAATACTAATAATGAAACGTAAACCAAATTAAATTACATTTAAATGAAGCAGAAGTCTATGAATTTCATTAGTTTCGGTTTGTAATGTATCTAATTTCTGATAATCCAATCAAATTGATTTTATGAACTGTAAATAAATTGCAACATGCTGGAATTTACATAATTTTATAAATTTTAATTGTTGCGTATTATATATATTCATTAACGTGTTTATAATTAAAATCAGAAGTACAACACAAATACGTTTTAAATTAAATTACAATTTAAACGATTTTATTGTTGACCAGAAAAAAACCAAAAATTTTCATTTTAATTATTCGGTTATACATTTTTGCAACTTGGAGTTTGGAGTTTGGAAAGATGATATGATGGCATAGGACATTTTAATTAAAAAGTCCTAATGATAGAATTCAGCCCATTGTAAGACAGGAACTAATCTGCCTGGGCAACCTGTCACTTGGTCCACTTCCGCCTCCCTCCACTTTCATTTTTAATGGCATCCCTCTGTCTCTGTCGGAGTCTCGGTCACTGGATCTGCCCATGTCGTCCATGTCCATGTCTGTTGCGATTGCTGTGCCTGCGATTGTCGCATCGCCAGTCCATGGTAATTTATGTGCAGCAATCTAAACTCATTTAGCACGCAGCGAGGCGAATATGTGGCCAGACACTGAGCCGCATTGCCTGCTAAAGCCACATAGCCCAACCTCCGACCGGCTCTCCAACCTCTGACCACGATCCTTTGACCCCCATTCCCACGGGGGTCCTGTGGTCCTGCAATAGGCAAAGTTGGCGCTGTTTGTCCTTAAATTGGCTTCGGCTGGTGGCTGTGCAAGTGCCGATGGCTGTGCATCCACATCCTCCACAATCGCATTTGGTGGCACTTGGCGACCCCGATCCCCTCCGCTCCCTCTGGAATGAACTTATCCTGTTGACACTTGGCTTCGTTATTTAAGCGAACCGCAACTGGAACCGCACATCTTTGTAGTTCGCTGGTTCGGCGGTTCTTCTCCCCATATAAGCACACACTTACACCCAGAAAAACACAAATTTATACTACCACTAGGTAGTTTGTTTTAAACATTAAAATAGCGATACCAATTTAATGACAATAGTTGGACTATTAAAATTTAGGCAACATATAGAAATAGTACTTTATCAAGGTACAAATAATAGAATATAATTTGATTCATGTTTTATTTTAATAAATAATAGGTTTGCGGAAACTATTTATTTTAATTAATTAATTAATTTAAATTATATTTAGTATTAGTTTTTCCTTTATTTAAAAATTATCTAAAATAGTAGTTTGGGGCCATTTCGGTCTGTGTGAACACAAGTTAGTCACCTAGTTTGCACTCTGCAGATCCTTCGACCCCACCCCACCCCACTTCCCACCCAAGGCAGCTGTTGCTCATTTCCTTCGACATTTGCATCACAAGCAGCCGCACAAAATCAACAGACAAACAAAAGGTAAACATAGACAGCCGCACACTCGCACACGAAACACTCACACATGCACGGAGCATTCATATTTATTAGAAGCATTCGTCCTGCGGTTGGCAGTCCCCGCTTATCCACTTTCCCGCTTTCCCACTTTTCCCCCCTTGGCCTCGTCGCTGTCGTCGTCGACAAGCTTTTCATTTCAGTCTTAATTCCTTTTGAATAATATCTACCACTTAAACTTACAAAGCTTCAAGACCGCACATGACACAGACACACGCACACGCAGGCATTTCAGCCAGTCACATGAACATACTTATCGCCAAGTACGATTCACGTCCAAAGGACATGGGCGTCGTAAGCAATGGGGATATACACGTAGGTACAATTAGATATTCTCTTTTTCACTGATAAAAATGGTGGAAATTTTCGAAAAACATGTCATTTTTATTTGAGCCTTTGCGCTATGACATTTAATTTACAGCAAAAATTACTAATACGACATGTAAGCCAGTTAGAACTTGCTTTAGTGATATCGTTGCAGAAAATTTACTTTTTGTAAAAAGTTATTGGGGCAAAATACTGTAGACCTAAGCACATAAATCTTGAGGTATTCATAGCTATATTTTGATTGATTCATTATACTTTTATTTCTATTCTCAGGACCAGAAATAATTTATTAATTTACAAAATTTATATCCGTTACTCGTAGAATAAAAAGGCTTCTTACGCAGCGCAAGTTTATTTCAGCTGAGCGCCACGCCCCCTCTAACGCCCCTCTATGATGTTCTAGCTTTGTTAATGATGCAAACATAAGTTTTAAAATATTTCAGGTCTATAGTGTAAATCTCCACACAAATACGAAAATATAAAACTTTTGAATGTATTTAAGCAGATCTTTTATACAAACTTTGGTTCACTTTTGTGTAAAAATTTCCGTTTCGTTACCAATTTGAATGTTAATATAAAATATAAAATATTTTTTATAAAGCTACTATTCTACTTTTTGTTATCCCCATAAGGTGCGCCTCTTTTTCTAATAAAACAAAGTGTTCTATGGACAAATAAAAGTACCAGTCACAGAACTCTTTTGTTTGTCTTCTCTGGGATTTTATGAACGTATAAATTCTGGTTAGACCTGTAGCCTGCCAGGTCCCCCAATTATTACCGGTCCACATATTTGTTATCATGTGTTTTCCATATTTGATGTCATCTTGAAAACATTTATATTCCCCCATTTACCACTCTCTCCGCGCATTTGCTGGAACAACCTGATTTTGTTTGTGTTGGCTGTCTGTCATTGCCTCAATGTCAACAGCGAAGTCAAAGAGGACCGCAGGCCAAATATGTTCTTCGAATTAATTATGGTTGTCACCGCGCTAAATTGCCACAGTATCTGCGGTGGGGACAACGACCTTCAATGTATCTGCGGCATAAGACAAACACTATAACTGTTCTGCCACGGGCCACGTGCTTTGTAGATACATGTGATTATTTGGTTAGTTAGGCGGGATTAGCATACGAAGTCAGAGGTCGCGGGAGCTGTGAGTCTGGCATATGATTTAATCTTGCGCTTCTGCAAATATTCAGGTCATGATGATTTAGTAAAAAGTTTATTATAAACAAAAAATCCTAATCCAATTGTTAAGGACTTCTTTGATTGCTTGTGCCTTGAAAATATAATTTTTAGGGGCTTTAGAATGTTTGTTTGACAACAGTCATTTTGAAATTAAAAAGCCAAAGGCCATTCGAGTTTTTGTGACAAAAAAAGCATGGGTAAGATTATTTTCGGAAATGTTTTTGTTTATTCCTGCCGCACATGGAATACAATATTTTTCGAGAATAGACGATTATGCTGCGCTTTGAGAATATAATATTTGCCGGGAAAGTAAATTATTCAACTGCATTCAAGAGCTTTGACATGACTTTTTGAAATTGCATAGAATTAATACATCTGTGAAGGCCTCTCTTTCAAAAGCCTGCTGTTGGATATTCAATACAGCACTGGGTGAGTCATCAAAGGAGCGGGTATGTGCAGCATTTCAATTTCCCGCCATCGGCAGTGACGTTTTTATCTGCCGGCCGACAGGAGCAGTTCGTACAGTATATTTCCAGCAGATCGCATGTCATGTCCGATGCCAGCTTTCTGATGATTACTTCTGCTGAAAGGTAAACTTATGGACAGCAGCTGCAGCATGGAAGGATGTGCACTAGCACGCACTTGAACACACACATATACACACGCGTGTGGATCCGTGGTCGAGTGCATCCTTGCAGCAAGGGGCGGGGCTTCCGCCCACCTGCACTCGCTTAACAGTTGGCAAAGCAAAAACAACACCGGTCCCAAAGGCAAAGGCCACTGCGAGGGCAGCTCTGGGAGTAGTGACAGGAAAAGGACCTCCTGCTTGTCAATTGACCGTGATGTTTTATCGAAAAAGAATAGGAATTTTCATTAAATTGGAATTTTGTTGGGAAAACAATTTTTCACAAAATAGAAGGACTTTTAAATCGTTAAAATAAGTGATGCCTTTACCATAATACCACAAATTTAGAAAAAGTTTTTTTTTTATTTCCAAACAATAAAAATGAATTTTTTATTACTTCAAGTAGACTAATATTAAGGAAGATACGAAATTAAAGGCAAGTTCAAATATCATCCATTACCAGTACATAACGATCCAATTTGCAAACTTGATTAAATTTTCGACTTAATAAAAAGTCTGCCGAAAAAACCGCAAACAATGCTTAATTCTTTACAAAACAATTGTTCGAAATGCTTTTATTTCTTGGGCAAACTTTGTGGCCCCAGGTTAATGGCATTTTGCAAAAACTTGTCTGCTCCGATGTGTAAACGTTGGCAGATTCACAAAGTGAAAGCTCCCACCACTCCGGCTTTTTTGTTTGTTCGCCGGGCCTACCCTCGTTTTCCTGTGGAAGTGCGGACGCAGTGTGTGCCGGACATGTTTGCCATGTCCTGCGGCCAACTGGCTGTCAATGCGAATATTTCATATAGAAAACAACTTTGACCCTGTGGTCCACGAGGCATCCCAATTGTTTGGCCAGGTTCCCAGCCCCTCCCAGCACCGCCCCTTCCGCCTTTCTTTAATTAACCACTGACCACTAGTTGCTGTCCCATGTGTGCGAGTGCGAGTGAACGCCCTTGGCGAGTACGTGCTAATGTAATCCCCGTCGTTTTAATTACAAAATTCCACAAGGACCTCGGCCATTTAAGCGCCAGCTGCAGCGTCAAGTGGCCGAAAGGAGAGGCGACCAGTCACAGAATCAGAGACAGCCCGAGATCCCCGTTTAATTCACTTTTCTACAGGCCTCGTAAAGCTAACGTAGCATAATACTAAATTCTTCAAAAAATGCACTCGAAAAAATATTTAAAAAATTATAACCATTTCAAAAAAGTAACAGAAAATATTTATAAAACTAAAAGTCAATCCTTAGATATTTTTATTGTTTAACAAAATATTATGAATAATATATCTTAGCCTGAAATATTTCCACAATCTTAGTATTAATGATTTTTTGTTTTATAATAATTGTTAGATCGATTGACATTATTTCTTTGCGTGTGTCGAGTGGCTTAGCATTGTTGGTCCTGCTGACTCCTCCAGAAGTCATGTCCTCTTCAGCTACCATTGCCTCACCTCGCAATTAGTGAAACTGCCAGTTTGGCACATTTCGGCTGCCAAACCATTCGCAGTGGCTCAAAAGGCCTTTTTGCATTTAAATTGGCATCAACTCGGCCACAACAACACGACGACCCGACGATACGTCCGTGATAAACCCCGATCCTGTTGGTTGGCATACACTTAATTATGCCCCTTAATTGCCATGGCATCGACTCGCCGCGTGGGCCAGACGTTCGCATCGCATTCAAATGACGATTGACGAACCGAAAATAATTGAAATTCAAATTCAGGACTCACAATTGCGGGCACGTTCCAGACGCCGCATCTTGGTGGAAGGAGGTGGAAGGAAGTCCGAAGGAGTCTTCGTCTTCTTGGCAGCTCTCGCCTTAATTCCGCGAATTTCATTTGCATTTTGAATGTCTGCAATTTATATTGATGAAAACTCTTTCAGGTCCGCAGAAAAGGTGAGCAAGGACCCCCAAGTGAAAAGTACAGGGAAAAGAATGGGGTTTCGATTTGAAGAAAATAAAAAGGTTATAAAATCAATAAGATATTTTCCATAAAGAAATATCATAGCTGAGAAAATAAGTTAGTAGTTTTAAATAACTTTCTTAGTCTATATTTTGCTTTCTGTGTATTACAGGACAAGTTCCCAAATTGTCTATTAATGCCGTGTTTTTTAAGCAGTCTCCAGAGTTTTTAAAACCACCACCACCAAGTGTCTTGTATAACATTATTAAATATTTAAAATTTGAATTTCGAATGACCCAAAACAGAAGTTTAACCCCATTAAAAGACAGCAATCAGATCTCCCCTTGTGAATCAACGCAAGAACAACATTTCGATAATCCCAAAAGCCTCTTAATGATTAAGAATAAATTAAGTGTGCTTAAAATAAGTCACGGGGTTTTTAACAAATCCTTAAAGTGCGATTGAGCGTATTTCGATGCCTGGAAATTAAAAAGAGTCATTAAAAGTCAGATTGACATGACAGCATCGTATTAAGAATATTGATAAGCTAATAAAGCCACATCAGAAACAGAATATTTAAGTTTCATTTAATTCGAGTTTATTTATTAACGAGATCTTGGCCTTTTACTTAATTCGGTTGTTAAGACGTTAGGATAGGAGCCCCGGTTCATAAATGCCTGGTCTGTGTCTGGTAATGTTGGCTTAATATGCAAATTGCTCTGTAAACACCCGAGTCGACTGCAAAATTACGCATACGCAGCGTCATCCAAGCGATGGCTGATATGAACGAGGGACAATGTGTGCAAAGCACTTGGCAAGTGCTTGCCAACTGACAAAGGCAACTTTAGCTTCAGCTCGATTATCCAATTTAAAGTTCGGAGTCGAGAACTCTTTCTGAAAATGTTCTGTTAATCCGTTTTAATTGGCCTGTTTGGCCAAAAGTAGCTATTACACGAAGGAGAGCTTACTGCCAACTTTATGGAGAAACATTGCACATAATTCAAAGAGAAATTTGTAATTTTGCACGACAAAACCTTATTAAAGCCATAGGACATCCCTGTCGCGGCTCGTTATCCGTAAATCGGAGGGATAATTAGATAACCTGAAATTCTAATTAAATTTCTATTGTTTCGCTTACATGGCGGCAATCGCATTACATGACTAAAACAAGGGGGCGAGGACCACGAGGACCCATTCATTATTTGATTCGCGTTCGCAATCCGCTTAATGCAAACATATTCCAACGGCAATGGCCATGTCGATGGCTTTTAAAGGCTGCCCCATGTGACAGCGGCAACAATTCGTGGCGCAATTTCCGCAAATTAAAAGATATCACTTACAGCAAAATAATTTTCAAACCGCAAAAAGTTAGTCATCGGGGGCGGGATTGCCAGGCTAGCAAACATGACACGCCCACACGATTTTTGTCCGCTGAAAATGCAACTGGCGTTAGCGGGTCTTTTTTTTTTGGCCACCGCGTTGACAGCAAATTGAATTAGAAACGCATTTTCACGAACAAAAGCGACCGCTTGCATGGGGGAAGGGGAAATAGCGATGGGAAAATGCTGGACATGAAAAATTTCACCAAAAATATCCGATTAAATGGTAAATAATAAATAAATAAATAATTCTATTAATGTTTGGATATATTAATGTTTGATATACAGGGTGATATCTTGTCAATTCAAATATTTTAATCTATAAATTCGCAATAAATACATTTATCTTTACCATTTAGCCATGCTACTTTCGCTGAAGTTTCTTCAAATTCATTTATATTTATTCCGATAACCATCTTGTTCATCTCTAGAACTGCTCATATGTGGGCCACGCTCTGATAGGAGATGCAAGCGACGCTTGTACCAGTATATAGAATCCGGATGTGAACAATGACAAACCGCAAAAATTCAATTTAAAGTTTGTATTTCAATGCCGAGCAATGTGTTTGCGTGGAAGGGGCGGGGAGTGGAGGGAACATCGAGCCAAGTGCCAAGGGATACGTGCATGTAATTGGAAAATATTGAACTGTGAACAAGTTTCCCTTCCGACGCCAAGGAATCCAGACACGGCAAATTTATTATGCCTGAGAGCAAAGTTTCATTGCAGCCAAGTCAGAAACAGTAAGCAAACGAATGCAAAATTCATAGATCCATTCGATAAAGCCCTGGCAATTGATATCCGGCCATCCACATACAAATGTCTTTTCTATAAATATAAATCGGTATGATTGACAGGCCCAGAGGATGAATTAATGTTGCATTTATATGAAAATTGTTCTATAAATTTCGAAACCTAATGTAAGAAGCTAAAGGGCAAAAGCAATGTTTTTTTTAATCCATTAAAATAGGAAAAAATTCAAAGACCATTTTAAATATTGTAAATAAATATCAAAATAAATTATTTTATTTGGTAGAACCCATAAACATTATTGAATGGATTAACATATTTGGCAAATATGGAACTCAAATAATTATCATGGTCAAAGCAAACAAACACATAATCCCAGTTTCAACATCAAAATAATCGAAAATATTCTGTAGTCCTGAGAAAAAATGTACAAACCAATTCCTTTTTAAATAAGTTTTTACCTCCAGTGCGATTCTGAATTTTGATTTAGTAGTTTATGTGCACGCAGATTTCCTGGGGATTTTTATGTTTACTGTGGGGCTTAACTCGGATCCGCCGTAGAAAGAAGCAAAGTAAAAAATCACAAATCCCCCAACGACACACACTGAGTCAAATATGTCCGCACACACATGCCATATTGTAGCATTTGTCATAATTACAAAGCCACGCCCGTGGGAAGCCGAGAAGCAAGGAGAAATGCCATAAAGTGGAAAGAAAATGCGCGAATTTGAAAATTTCATCTCCTTTTCGTTGGCATGGCAGCTTTGTAGGGCCGAAAGGCTACCGAATATGTTTTTGGGCAAACACCCAACCACCAAAACCCACCACCCAACAGCCACCTCAGCGCCTTTGGTCGACAATTATTAACGTCTTACCAAAAGGGCGGCGGCACATTTATGACTGCACTTTTCACATCCGTTTCCGCATCCGTCTGTCGACACGCACACAAATGTATGCAGGGTTACAGGAAAAGAAATGTTGTTTAAGTTGAACACACAGTTTTTATTTTATTTATATAAATACATCTTGGAGCAAGTTTTTTCGAATTTATATAAATTTAATAGCAACTGAAATAAATATTTTAAAAATTAAAATTTTTTAATTTTCTTAAAACATCTTTAAAAATAATTAACTTAAAATAATTTAAATTGAAAAATAATTAAATTTTTGAATTTATTTCTGCATTTTGAGTTTGCGTAATGCTACTGGTCCTACTTTTTTTCTCTGCATAACTACGCATACGGCCACACTGCCAGAAATTCATTCATTTTTTGAGGGCGTAGACCGAACAGGTCGGTGGGCGTGGTCGCTGTTTGCTGGCAACAGCGAAAGCAATTTCACTTTACATTTGTTTTACGGCATTTGCTGCCACACATCTGTGCTCTGCGGGAGAAAAGTGAGAAATGTGGGTGAAAGTGGGTGGTTGGGTGGTGGGGTGGTTTGGGTGGCTTGTGGGCGGTGGTGCGGCGACAATATGTTCGCTGCGTTTTCCCCCCTTGACTCCCCGCTAGGCTCCTCCGGTGATAAGTATTTATTATTATGCCTCTTAATGGGCGGAATGCTTTGCTTTGTGCTTTTACCCAAATGAGTTTCCCTCATTAGAGTACCGCTCTTACTTTGGGGACTTCCACTCCGGATTGTTGCAGCCATCTGTTTGATGGTATTATTACAAAAGGAGCGGGTTCTTCAGACTTTAAATATTATTTCTCAGAAATTTTAACCAAAAAATCTAATTAAGAGTGGAAATATTAGAAATCCAAATTTAGAAAAGCTAGGTTTTTATTTTTTGCTGGTTTTTCTTCTGTATTTCTTATGAAAGGATTTTTCTTTTGACTAAAGTTCTATTTTGAATTTAGTTTAAATTCCATTTTAATTTTCCTGCGGTCTTAGATAAAGTGAATTTATTATTATGCTTTTGGCGATTTTAAAAACCCAATGTCTTTGCTTTTAATTCAAATATCTGGAACGTGGGTTGACAAAAATTCTTGGTTGGTAAAACAAGCTTGTAAACTTCAAATTAGCTTTGGGGAAAATGCAAGCACTCGAAGCGTTGTGTTAATTGCTCTCATAAACATGAAATGTTTTGGCATTTGCATTCGACTTTGTCCGGAATCTGAAGAAACCTGAACCAAACGAGCCAATAAACTTAATGCGCTCCATTAACTGTGAATCTCTAATTACCCGCGGAGAGAACGAATGAAATATATTCCGGCAGCATCCTTCCAGCTGTTTACTCTTTATGCCAGCACAGATTTGCCGGATCCCGTTTCATGTTTGCATTTATGGTTTATTGTCTGCCGAATAAAACATTTTGTTGCGGGCAATGCAATAAACGCAGTGGAATCGTTTCATTCCCATATTGGCGGACCCACAATTCACGCTTGAGTTTCTGGCGAAAGACCATAAAAGTGGGCGGATATTGTGGAGGCAAGGACACGAGATATATGCATTTCGGGGCAGGCATAAAGAAAAAGATTCGATTTCATCGGCAGTGTGCCGCTGCCCAATTCGCTGGTTATTAAAAGGCAATATCACACCCAGCCCGTCCTCAATTTATGAATAATTCAAGCGGGCTTTCCTTTGTACTTCGTCTCATTGCGAGGGGGCTGAAGACCCCCTCAATATGCAGATTATTAATTTACACAACGTGGCAATATGGGAAATTATTTTAAAATGCATCGTGATATTGCAAAGGTCCCCGAGGGCGGGCTGTACGAAATGGCAGGGCCGCTTTTAAAAATAAGAAATTAATATCCAGCCACGGGGCATTTGCTACGAAGGTCAGAGGTCAGCCCGAGCTCCCCTTAACGAGGCTAAGGTGAGAGGGCAAGTGGGTGGAAGGATACGGCGAAACGTGAAGGATTTTCCGACCCTCGTCGTTATTTGATAGCGCTTTGTTTAGTTCATTGGACAAGAATGAAGGCAAGTCCTTGAGAAATATAAGTTTTTTTTCTTCGACGAATATCTCAAATGAAACATCTCTAATTGCAAGAAATTAACTTCAATTAAATTGATTAATAAATATTAAGCAAGAAATCGTATTTAAAACATTTCTTTATAGCATACATAAGAAATAAGGAAAATATTTAGGAAAACTTGTCGAAAAAGGGGCACCAATAAATATTTTAAAAGTGAACTTTCTGGCATAAAGAAAAGAGACCCTGAATTTTCAAACCCAAAGATGGGCGGCAATAAAGGTTGTGTTTCTGCCCACTTGGGTGCGTTATCCAATTAAAAATTAAAACAATACTTTCGCCGAGCACAGGTCACGTTGGCCCGAGTGGCCGTAAACTCGCATTATTAACAAGTTGTGAGCAAATGGATTTGTGCAAAAAGTCAACCCGCCAACGCCACCTAGCCAGGACAGCTAACCCATTTCAGCCATTCGCTTGGCAATTTAGCCATCCATTCCTGGGTTTCGGGTGTCGCACGGAGCAGCACGTAAACATAATTAGACGCACATTTAAAAGGTCGTTAAACGCCACAAACAACACGACCGCCTGGAGAACCCCGGAGAAGCCGGCGAAGACCCATCTCAGGGAGCCCCGGTTCCTTCCCAGTGAAAAGTTGACCCAGGCGCCACTCACGCGTATTTGCATCTGGCCAAAGTGGCTGCCACTGCCACTGCCCATGGCTTTCCTTTCGAGCCCCTGGCCCTTCACCCGCGCGTGACTGGGAAAAGGAAAACTGCTGAGCACGTGGAAAGGATGGAGCACTTGGAAAAATATTTACGCAGGCTGGAAATAAATATTTTTTAAAACTGTTAAACTTTGGTAAAATATTTACATGATCTACACCCAAAAAAAACTTGATATGAAACAATGATCGATTTGATGTTATGTGGTAGAGAATTAGTTATACTATCTCCCACACACGTAACTAAGGAGAGAAATCGGTATTGCATGGTAAAAACGATATGCGTATAAATACCAGAAATTTACAACGCGCTTATCGATTTGACCCAGGCGTGTATTTTTTTGTGTGTATAGATCAAATTAATAGTGGGTATATGGAAAAAATCTAATGGATATGGAAAGCTTCTGAGTTTCTTTATCAACTGGCATCAAACTGAAAAATATTCTTTTATTATTACTTATCAATTTAAAAGAACTTGCAATAGTTTAATATTTATTTTTTTATTTCTACTCCGATTTATTTTCCCGAGTGCAGCAATAGAAGTAACAGCAGCAACATCAGTAATGTCAGCGGCAGCAACAACTGGCGAATACCATTAGCATCCTTGAGTTGGCTGGCGCGGCCCTGGCACAAAGCATCTGGGGAGTGTGCGAAGGTGCACTTCAGGAGGTTGTCAACGAGTCGACATTGTTTCAAGAGCGAGAAATGCGACTTTGAAGCCTTGAGCACCCGCACTCGCACTCGCATTTGCAGGCCGAGCAATCGCAAGAGCAGCGACAACATGCTCCGTGTGCACGGCAGCTCGACATCTGTCCCACGGTTTTGAATTTGAATTATGGAGGCACAATCCAAGTGGATGATATCCCAAATGGAAAACCTCACACATGTTGACATGAAGTCACCATAAGACTTAAGTGATCTAGACTGCACTTAAAGATATATTGTTTGACAATCATTTTACCACTTCAAATAGTTTTTCGATCCCTATTTCTTTTTAAAACATTCTTCCATCAAAACAACAAGAAACTTTCAAATTGGATTTGGAAAGTCACTTCATCAGTGATTTATTTAATGTCTGCTTTGTCCATTCCAAAAACTTTGATTTGCTATTAGTAAATTTAAAGCAATCTTTTTAAAGCTACCCTAAAAGCAGGGCTTCCAAATAATTTACTGGCATATAAGTAAGACCTTACTATACTATATATATCCTTTTGTCTTATTTTGCGACCACCCATGCACTTTGACCCTGATAACTTACGGCTGAACTGCCTCAACCTCTCCCCAGGTGGCGCCACACTAAGTCAACACGTGGCTTCTGGCAAAGTGCCTACACACCCGCACCTTTTTCGCCCCTTACGCCACCCCAACGCAAATGGCGGGCGGAGCACTTTGGTGCCCATCTGGACCTTGGAAGAAGTACCTAGAATTTTGTAAGACTATGCAATAAAAATGCAACGTTTATAGCTGGTCGCTGTCGTTGCCTCGCTGTGGTTTTCTCGCAGCCACGTCCACTTCGCGTGCTGCGTCCACTCTGCTCCATTTGCCACTCTCGGTGGAGAGTGTTACACACTAACACCCACAGTGCCACAGTGGGTTAAAATATCCTATCTAAATAGTTAGGCAAATGAAACTCATCTGACATATTAATTTACCCATTTAAATATTTTATAAAACACATTGTACAAATTTCAAAATTAGTAATAAAATATTATTTGATTTCAATTTAATTTTAATTTAAGTAGATAATTTTTATAATTAATGAGTGTAATTTAATTTTTTGGCAGTTGTTTTAGTTTTATAATCCGTATTTCCTTATGCGAAAAGAAAAATATTATGCGAATTTAGCTTAGCAATATAATCTTATATATAATTTTTTTCAATTTAAGTTTTATTTTATGAAGTCAAATATTTTTTAACAACTAAATTTAACGACTCGGCCCACTGTGTGTCCGTCCAGTCGTGACCTTTGCGAGTGGCCATTAACGCTTTTTTATCTGTTCATAAATTTTAATTTTGGCAAAATACTCCAAGTACGTGGCACAGCCCAGACCACATTTGGATCCCCATCCCCCGGCCGCCTTCGACTCGGAGCGAAGGCACCATAATTCTCCTTCTTTTTTTGCTCCTCCGGGTCCGGGTCTTTCCTTCGTATTTGTTTGGCGTTTTCATTTTGGCCAAGAGAAATATGACTTGGTGGCTGCCTTTGGCCGTGCACTTTTCCTTTTCCTCCAGCCTTTTCCAGCCGAGCGCCGTGTCTTCGCCTTTTAGTCGAGGATTCGTAACCTTATTTCGCCAGCGGAGCATCCTCGTCGCTGGTGGACTTGTTTATCGTCCTTTGCATCTCATTGAGCTGGTTGCCGCTCTTGAACGCCGCCCACCGCCCCCTCGACGCTTTTCCGGAATCTCGGGGGGTTACACGGGCCAAAAGCCCGGTGTTTGTGTCTTCCCTGAACGGTCTTGCCTTTTCCGTTTTCCGCTCTCCCTCGCTTGCTTCGCCCAGCACTTTTCATTTTTCCATTGCATATTTAACCTAATTAAAATGAGTTATATGAGACAGGTGGAGAGAGCGTGTTAATCCTTGACCTGCTGACTTTGCCGAAGCTCATTTTCCCTGCTGCCCAAGTGGCGCCTTGAGCTGAAGATGTTTCGCTATCACAAACTGTTTAATGCTCGTTTTCAACGTTTTCTGAGGTTTAGGGTAAAGCACAATTTTGTGTGGTATGTTTTATGCAAGCGGCGATTAGATACTTAACTTTAAGCATTCGCAAATTATCATAATAATATTTAATCGATTTTTTTTTAATATAATAACAGATTTAAACTCACTTGGGAATTGGTTCCATGCTAACGCGAATAATTCATATTTTTATATCGCATAAATCAAAACAACCACAGAATATAATTAGTTTTTTTAAAGATCAAAAGTCAATGCTGAAAATTCTGTTACAAAATAAGTAAATATTTATTTATTATTCAATTAAAACGTAACATATGAAATCAAATTGCTTTCCGAGCTTCTACACCCAAGCCTGAAAATATCGATAAAATTATAGATGAAAATAAAAGGAAATTTACAAAGGCCACTTAAGGCCTCTGACATTACCCAACTGACTTTTATCCTGCTTCCTATCATTGCAGGTATGTTAATGGAGCCAGGTCTCAACAAGTGGAACTAAGGACAAGGGTCCGACAAGCAGCAAACATTGACCAGGAGCGAAGAACAAACTAACCTAATGAATTTATGTACGAGGTGTAAGGTGCAAAACGCACGAGGCCAGGCAAAGGCTCTAACTGAAAGTACTTAAGCCCATAAAATATTCAAGCCGTGAACATGTGGGGAAATTACAAAGAACGCCCGGAAAAGACGTACAAAAATCCACAAGGCAGACTGGGAAAACAGGGTGGTGGAAATTATATGGATATATAGGCGGAATCTCTACTGAAACGAAATCCTAAAACGACATTACACACAAACTTACAGAAGAAAAGAATTTTAGGTTTTATTTTTAATCATTTAAGTTTTCTTTAAAATTTGGCTCATAAGAATGGATTAAGACCTAAAAAATATACCAATATAAATTATTAAATTATTATATGAATTTAAATTCTTGCATTTTAAATATAATTAACCGTTATTTATCAAGAAAAATGTTCACAGTAATATTTTTTTGTGTACCCCCTAAGCTCGAAAGTCTCAGTCGCACAATTTGCCATTGTAAGTGTAGGTGAGTGGAGGGAATGTGGGGTCTTACCCTTGCCCCCGGGGATAGGCAGCCAGCCACTGATTGAAAAGAAAATTACGGGCAAGTAGTTGGCCGGGTGGCCGCCAGATGGTCTCCACATCGATAGCACGGCTGATGAGCAGCGTAAATGTCCTGCGGAGGGAAGGCTGAAGGAAACGGAAGCCAGCGGCGCCGTACTGGGACCACCGGCCTTGAATTCCGGAAGTGGTAAAAGCCGGGGGACCAGAGGCACAAGTCTCCCAGCCATTTGCATTTAGGAGTACACATAGATATGTACGTCTGTGCCCTCAGACAGCATCCGACGATGGCAACTGTTTCTTTCTGCTCCGCAGAGCAGGTTTCTTTTCTACATTTACTGTGGAATTTCAAAACGCCTTTGAAGGCCATAAATAGTAAAATGGACTTCGGTTCTGTTCCGCCTTTTAAGTAAATAATTGATGTAATTTTTGCTGAAGAAGATCTATATCTCAAAAGAATTTTTCTTAAAAAGGTTTACTGAGCCATTATAAAGAGGTAATAAGGAAAAGTAGATTTAAGCTTTTCTAAGATTTAAATAAAATACAGTACTAAGTAATAAAAGGGTTTAAAGCTTAAGTAAGTCTTTTAGTATAACTTAAGTCTTAACTTTACAATTTTTTTAAAAAATAATGAAATTTGTAAATTGAAGTTCTTAAGTTCACAAGTTCTCATTTATATCGAAGCTGAACAAATTTGCAGTTTGAATTTAAACTCAGTTTAATTTAACAGTTATCCCACTGTGCCGATACTAGAGCTCGTTGAAAGCTTAAGAAGCGCGAAGGCAGAGCAGTTGGGATAGCACGTTGTGGATATTAAGCATGTCCTTAAGCATAAAATGTCAATAAGTGCACCCAATCGATGCTAAGCAGTTTACATTGCGACAAGCCACTGGGGCACCGTCTCTTTCCGAGTTCTTTCCCTCGGAGATCCCCGTTTTGCAGCAGGAACTGCGCTAACAATGCAAAGGACACGGAAAAGCACAGTCACACTCACACACATTCGAGCTTATCCTTCTGCATGCGTCTCATATTTTCCGATAAACGTATTTGGATAAGCAAATTTTTGCTTGCATTACACTGAGCAAGAAATCGTTATATTTTCGTAATTAAATGACAGTAACAAAACATAATGGAATGTTTGTAGATTTAATTTGCACAAAGAGATTTAAAGCACTAAAATATTTAATGACAAAAACATGACAATTTAACATTGAAATTAACATATTTTGTAATTCACATCCTCGATGTGTTTACAGTACACACATATTTTATGAATTTTCTCTTTATTGACTTGCAAGTTTATATCAACATTTTTGAAGAATTTTGCATCTCTGCCAACGCGTTGCAGAATATACATACTAAAGAATTTTCTTTACCTAAAGCTCTACCTTGTTAAAAATGGAAGGCGCAAAGAAGACATATTTTCTTTAAATAAAATTGAATTGAGCCTGTCCGAAAAAGTGGATTTTAAATTTACATACTGGAAAAAAATGTAATATAATCGAACATAGAGTTCTGGGAATAAATTCAATTGATAAATAATTGTTGTTTGACACAAAAGTATAGTTTTATGTGAAATCTAACTTTTTACCTTGAGAACCTTTGATTCTCAGTGATTGCATACTTTATCGAATTCTTATAGAAGGGTTTCCCCAACATGATTTTGAGAAGAACGTTTTTGTTAATCGACACCTTCTTATCCGCATGTCACTTTTTCAGAACATTTCTAATTTCATTGTGAAAAGTGTTTCTCTTATCAGCTTGCTTTGGTATCTACAAATAGACCGCGACACAAGTAGTCAAGATAAGTTTTTCTACTTAAGTATGCCAATAGATTGAGAAACGAGTTCAGTACGTTGAGTTCCGGAAGAGTTGGAGGTCTGACTAAAATGAGAGGTACTAAAGGCAAAGTGATGAATGCTCGGAGACTAAAGATAGCTCACCGTAGTTCCGCAATGGGCTTTCCCCTTGGCTATATTTCTGGCATGTCTGGCCGAGATCGGAGGATTTTCGATGGAGACGAAATGCAAGCTGTGGGCAGGAAGCGGTTATATTGGAGACCCCAGTGATTGCCGAAGCTGGGGATTTTGCAAGGACAACGAACTGATCGAACGGCGTGACTGCAACGAGGGATTGCTGTACAATTTCCGGGCTGGAACCTGTGAAAAGGCATCGGACGTGATATGTCATTCTCAGCTGTCGGAGATTTGCGCCAGCCTACAGCCTGGGCGATTATATCGCCGATCCTTCGAATTGTCGGAGATTCGTCAAGTGCGAGGACATCGATGAACCGACTTGGGGCGACTGTGGAGTGGATTCACGTGTTCAGCAACGAGCTGCAAACCTGCCAGCAGGAAACTTCCGGCTGTCCACAGGATAATATCTGCTCATATATGAAAGACGGATCCTTTGTGGGCGATTCTAGTAACTGTGAGAATTATTATAAATGCCACAATGGATTCGGCATTCCGTTAAACTGCTCCGCCGGTCGGTATTTCAATCGAAAATCGGGTAATTGTCAATCCTGGCTACCAGACTACTGCTCCAAGGACGAGGAGACCCCTCCGGTCATGCCCCCCTTGACGAATTTTCACATATGCTTCAAATACTATCCTAAAGATAGAACCGGAGTGCAGCTCCTGCCGGATTTGACGACCTGCTATGGGTATTACGCCTGCACTTCGCCATTGGACTTGGGAAAATGGAGCAGCTGTCCTTGGGGACAGCACTTTGAGTGGTGGAGCCAGCGGTGTGGTTCGCCGAAGGATAACAGCTGCTCCTATGATCGCTGCGGCAATATGAACCAACTACAGGTGGCCACCATCAACACGGGCTGCAGGGAGTACACCGTCTGCCAGGACTATCGCTCGAGGAGATCAGAAAAGTGCCCCGACGACCTTCCCTACTTCAACGAGATTTCGCGACACTGCACAGATAAGTTCCCCAATCACAGGGTGTGCTTCATGGATGGTTAAGGGATTTTTGACTTTTCTGCAGTGATTTTAATGCACTGCTAGCATATATCATTAATGAATTCATTTTTGCCGAAATTAAATACAATTTTTAAGAATTCCGAACTCCAATCGATAGACCCATAATGAATGTCTCTCGCTTCAGTTATCTGCAAAAAGAGGAAAATTGTCTGCTTCAGTTTTCTATCCCTTTTCAACCATCGGATACTTTCCAGAAAAATCACAAGTTTTTTAAGCTAAAACAAAGGAGAAAGAGGAAGTCTGGGAAAATATTTATGCTTAGCTTTTTTTGCACTCAACAATTTCAGGAAAAAAATTCTGAGAACATAAAGAAATTTTCAGTCATTTCCAGATTTTCTTTTTTTCAACTTTTCTTTTCTTCAACCAGTCAATTTGGCTTTAATTTAACCTTTTGGGAAAAAATAAATTAAACAATTTGTTTAGTGGCAGTTCATACCTTTTGCTATCAACGTCCAAACCGAGGTTTAACAACCAACATTAAAAATATTATATTTTCTTTTTCTACCCCATATAGAATTTTTAACATTTATATTTATGTCAGAAATAACTGATCAGTTGACTAAGGATAATTAGCAACTTTAGCTATCAACGTCTAAAGTTTGAATCACGTAAATGTAAAATATTTCCCTTTTTTTCCTAAAAAATAGTATTTAAAATATGTTGATTCATGTCACAAGTGATTGATCAGTTGACTAATGATAACTAATTATGGTAAGTGGCGCTTCTGCTTTTCCATTCAGTCGAGCACAAGTGAAGAATCAACTTGAACAAGCGACATCTTTCAGTTGAAGTCTGCCTGCCAGAAAATCAAATGAATCAACGAAAAATTCAAATATTTCTCGGAGAGCTGTATTTATGAAAGCCCAGTGGGTGAGAATGGGTGGTAAGCGCCAGTAAACGCCCTTGAATGGGCGGGAGGATGGGTGGTTTGTGGGTGGATATTTCGCCGGCAATGGCTGCAGGCAGCCCAATGACGAGGCACAACAATGCGTCGCGTCATTGAATTATTATGATTGACTTTTATTACACGGAATCGCAATTTATTTTACTTAACAACAGGCTGGGTTCGCAGCCCGGAGTGCGGTTAAAAGTAGCGAAAATTTGAATGAAAAGTTGTAAAGAAATTACGTTATTTATCATTCGGAGAGTGGCGACCGGGCGACAAGGACACATTCTCGGGGAAAAAGGACAGAGAGAGAGAAAGCCCGACATCTCCCAAACCGTTTCCGTATCCGCTCATTTATTTACCACACTGTCAAGCGAACACACAGATACACGGAGAGAAAAATCTTATATTTTAAGTTACATATTTCACTTAAAATAATTTTTCTCAAGAATATTTTAAAAAGATAATAATATAAATCTTAGATACTTAAATAATAATTTAATTACTTCGGATCGGAATACTCTAAAAGTCAGTAAAACTAATATTTCCTCACAGTTTTCCCTGTGCACCCCCACCCGAATATTGATGCTTTTCCCGCCGCAGTTTGTGCACAGTTAAAAAGTTTTCCGCGGCGGCAGCAGAAATTCAAATTTATTGTTTGCGGTCGCCAGGCTTCCCGGCCACGCCCACCTTTAGTCGATGGGCTTAAAATTAGTGGCGTTGTCTTGCGAATCGAGGGGCGTTTGATTAACGGTCGCGCCAGGAGATTGAATCGCCTTAATTGCCTTAAAAGTAGGCGTGGCTGTTGCTAGAGAGAGGCAGGTAAGGGGGAATTAATGGCAGGATAAAAGTCGTGACTATCCAATTACACACGATGTTGCCGGGCTCAGGGAAGTAAGCCGTTTCGGTTCCGCCATCACTTACCTTTAATTAGCTAATTCCCTTTAAGGTCTTCGCCCTCAATTGTGGTTCGGGGATTACCCGATGGCGCACTCCGGGGATTAGAGTTTAGTAATTGCTGTAGAGGACTTTTCGGCTTTGTGCCCAACTGGAGGGCATCGAGTGAATGGCAAAAGAAAGTTGCCCAGGCTCCGAAGTCGCGAAAACTTTCTCTGCTGCGGAGCATAGAAAAAAAGTATGGGAAAAATGGCTGAGAGAGGCTGAGAAATGTAATGACGGTATTTATGTTATCTGCCATCTAAACTCCGCACTTACATTTATCTGCTTATCTCGGAAATTAATTTCAATAAGAGTGAACTTTTGAAGGGGTACTAAAAGTCATATCAGGGGTGTACTTACATTGCCTTGTTCAGAAGAAGAGTGAATTTCCTGAAGAGTTATCTTTTCTAATAGATGATCTTTAAATGTTTCATGTCATTTCTATAAACGTTTTACCAGTTTAAAGTTAAAAAGTATGTATGAGGAATATTAATGACGTGATCTACATTAGTTTTCGAAATTATAAATTAAAGCTAAAATATAGTCCATCAAAACCTTTTATATAATTCCATTGTATTCTATTAAAATATTAAAGAAGCTTAAAAAAGTGACAAAAATACATTTCTGGATAATCGACCCCCACAAATTTAAATTGATTTCATTTCCTTTCATAGCATGATTAAAGCTCGTTTAAATATCAACCGCCAACCTGTCGGCTTTTAAAACAATTTTCCAAGAATTTTCTTTGTTTTACCCTTGCATTCAGGCGCGTTTTCCCATTTAAAAATAATTCATATTCATTTAAGGGGGAAAATTACGGCGCAGAGGAGGACAAAGCGCAATCCGGCGAACCACCGATGTGGCTGGAGCCCGCCAAGCAGTGCAATTCAATGCGGACTGGCTTCAACCGCAGGCCGCGACATTCCAGTGTCAAGCGTTTTCTTCCGATGGCAGTGAAAACCGCACAAAAGCCGAACTCACCTCCCCTCGAGTTGCCCTCGATTCTGGCCGGGCTTATTCAATGCAGCCAGGGCCAATGCCATTGCCATTCCAGCAGCAGATCCTTCGCCTTTCGCCGGAGGCGAAGGGCTACGCTTTTGTTTTTCCAACTGGTTGACTCGGGCCACCTTCTTGGGAACTGCTGGAGTTTCCAGCGAACGCTCTTCCCTCCTCCTCGTCGGGCACGGGCACCAGTTTCCATCTTATTGCCGGGCTGTTTGTATGCGTCTGCTGTGGTTTATGTCCTCGTTGTTGACATTTAGTTGACACACACACAACACGGATCCCCCTGCCTCTGCCTCGTCCTTCTCGCCCTGGTCCTGGACTTCCGGCAACAGGCCCTGGCAATGGATCATCGGCGTCTTTGTTTACACATCGCCACTGAAGTTTGCAGCTGCCTCTGCGGCAGTCCTCCTGATTGTTCATCGTCAGCTGGTGCGCTTTATTGTTGCTAACTAGAAAAGCCAGGACGTCCACTCTGCCTTGCAGAATGTCCTTCGGCGTACAGTGGGTGGGAAATGAGATGTACTTCATCTCTAGGCTCTATAAGGAAGTCTTTCCAGAGCGATCGATTAAATTATTTATTTATCTTATTTGTTTATTTATTTATTAATTTATTTGTGTATTTATTTATGTATTCATTTATGTATTTATTTATTATTTTTTATTTTTTTACTTTTTGTTTGTACCTCTCTATTAAATAATTATAAAAAAAATGTATAAATTCTGTACTCAAATATTTAATAACACCAAAAAAAAAAGGTTAATTTCGCCCACTGTGCGCCAGTGGTGTAAACAATTTTTGAAAGGTTATTTCGTCTGAAACAGCCGCGGCCCGCTTTTTGTTCCGTTTTGCACTTCATTTACCATCAGACCACCCAACCCGAAAGCCGTCCTCCCTGTCCAAGGCGTCCATTCGTCCAAGTCGTCCTCCTCGGGGCAGTAAATCCCTTTTACCCTCTCCGTTGTCGTTGTCTTTGCAGTGGATGCATCGCCAGGACAGCTATTTGTTATGTCGTTTGACTGAAGCTGCTGACATTTATCCAGAAACTGCAGTAAGCAGAATGAATATGCAGAGGATGCTGCCTCAGATATTAAATCGCCCCCTGGCAATAAGTAACTGCAGAGAATTTCCTTTGGATATTCTAGCCTTGAAAATGTAGCGGGCATAAAGTACAAGAATGGAAGTCCAAATGGTTTTCTTGGAACTCCATTTGTTATGAAAAATACATCTACTGCTAGTTGGAGATATTTTTCCTTATTTTATTTAATGACCACAAACTGCATATATATGAATCTTGAATTTGTCTCTGGATTTTTGTTCAAACTAGATTTACAGATTAAATATAGTTGCTACATCATGGCATTTTAAGATACATTTTTTCCACTGAAGGAAATAGGAAAGGATAGAGCTAGTAAAAGTCGTTAAATGTTTGTCTTCTAAATAACTACTTTGCACAATCATTTGAAAATTTGTGAAGCCAAAGAAAAAATTGATTGGCGACCAATGTTTTATTTAACTTGGTATATAAATTGATTTGAATAGTTTAAAACTTATTTGCGCCTTCCTCCGGGTGTGGGTCTAAATGGCTTACGCCGGGACTTGGAGTCGACAATAAGCACTGATTGTCGCTTCAGGAAGTTGCGGGAGGGCACTTCATTATCATCATCGGTGGTGGCCACTGTGGGTGAAGTGTTTTCGACATGGTTAACGGCTATGTTTAAAGTTTCTGAGATCAAATGGAAATTTACCCGCCGCCGGGGCCTGTTCTGGAGAAGATGAGGAGGTGCCGGCAGCTCTCTGAGCTCGTCCTGCGAACAGGTTGTAGTAGCAAATGGGCATGGGCTGGGGCTTCTCGCCCTCGGGGGCGGATGGGGACTTGGGCGGCTCCGCCTTGTACATGTCCTCCTCCTCCTCATCAACTATGTCCAACTTGGGTATCTCGAACGGTGGCACGTCCTCTGATTTGCTCAGCTCTTGGCAGCGCTTGATCTTTAGTTTTAGGATCTAATAAAGATAAGGACTTATTAATACCTAAATACCTATTTGAAACACTCTTATCTATCTACCTCAATCATATCCTCATCCTCGGCAGTGTGGGCCAGAAAATTGGGTAGTTCTGCCACGCTAACATGGAGCTTTCTTTCGGCTATCTCGATGTTGCTCTCGTCCACCTCCTGTACCTTGAAGATCATCTCGCAGATGCGCTCTTTGAGATACTTTAGCACCCCCATCGATTTGCCCGCCTCGTCAGTGTCCAGTTGGCGATCCTGCTCCATGGCGGCGATGCTGTTCTTGATCTGCTCGATAACCTCTTGGTTTCTGGGAAAAAATATGATTTAAAACATAAAGTTTATTGGATTATAATTATTATATTATATACAATTATATTGGAGTACCCACACTTCACTCTCCTTGACGTCTGAGAACTTGGATGCCTCCAGTTCGCTGGTCAGAGCCTCCCGTTCCGCCTCCAGATTGGCCTTTTCCGCCTCGGCCGCCTTGCGCAGGTAATTCAAGCGGGCTGCGGACTCCTTCTGGGCGCTGAATCTCTCGAAGACCTCGAAGGGCGAGGTGGCTCCGGAGGCCTCCATGAGCTGCTTGAACAGGGACTCCATGTCGCTGGTGACGCTCTCCAGCTGGGACACCGGCTCCTCCTCGCCGTTCTCCGTCTTGGCCGTGTGCTGGTCGCCCGAGCTGGAACCCACGCTGTCCTGATGGACCAGTGTCTTGGTCTCGGCGAAGAGCTTGCGCCCAATCCGCTCCAGCTCCAGCTTGCGGGCCTCCACCTGTTTGCGGAAGTCGAGGGCCTGCCGCTCCCGCGTCTTTTGCGACAGATTAGCCTGCTGCTCCTGCCGCTGCAGGATCACCTTGGCCGCGTCCCTCATCTCGACCGCCTCGTTGTGCACCTGCTGCAGTCGCTCGATCTCCGTCTTCTGGTCACTCAGCGAGGCCTCCAGCTCCCGCAGACTCCGCTCGAAGCGCTCCGCATCCGTCATCAGGGACGCCTCGATGGAGCGGTACTTCTTGCGGATGTGCTCCGCCTCCATCCACTGCACGTTGGTGCGGTGGATCTCGTTCTCCAGCTGGCATACGAGCTGAATAATATATTTGGGTTATTCTTCAATATATTGAATATTAGATAAATAGTCAAAAAATCTTTCCTCACCTTCCTGTTGGCATCCTCCTCAAGGGTTTCCGGTGGCTTTTCACCCAGATTCTGGTTCTGTGCCTCCTTGTTGGCCAACAGACCCCTGTATTTCTCCACCAGTTTACTGAAGTGTTGTTGGCGCGACTTGAAACGATGCCGCAGCAGATCCATCTGCTTGCGACTCTCGGTAATCTTGAGATCGGTTAGAAATATGGCATCATCGGCATTTTTGGCTCCCACCGGATAGGTGGCCTTGCCCACAATCAATGTGGGCGTACAGCTCTGCGCCCTCCGGGCTTCCCCAGTCGATTCCTTGATAACCACCGGTCGCTGCAGGGGATTTCGCAGTCGACTCGCCTTAACTGTCAGCTCCTTGATGTCCTTCTTCAAGGAGCCAATTGTGTCACAGTTGATGCGGTTCTGCTTCTGCCACTCGGCCGCATTTGCCGTCTTTTGGCCCTCTGAAAGGATTTGTTTTACTATTATTACTTGAACTGCTAAAGGGCTTTAGTACTCACCTGCCAGTAAAATCCGCTTCTTAATCTCATTTATTTGTCGGTTCAATTCGTTTAACTTGTCCGATTCCATGGCTTCATCTGTGCGGTTTACCTTTTCAAATTAGTTTCACAAAATAAGCAGTTTGTTTAATCGATACTAAAATTGTTGTGGCAACGTTCTAACTAACGATGAGCACTGTTGGTTGCTATCAAGTATATTCCCTCCCTATCGATAAGCTTTCCGTATCTTAAAAATAAAACAATATTTATTTAATAACCCCTAATATATTTATTTCACCATTTACATTTTAAAAACTAAGAAAGATTCAAAAGTCTCTTAGAAAATCCACACATCTGCTTATTTCGCTAGAATTTTTAATATCTCAACCTCATTATTTACAAAATATATTTAAAGATTCCACAATAATTTTTGATCAGCTTATAACACGCCCCCAAACGCAAGAAACACCAAGGAATTCACTAGGAATTCAACTGGAAAGCAAATGATTTGTTAATTAAGAACTCCAATTTAAGCGGGATTGGATCGCACTGTTCCGGACCCGAGCGACGAATTCGGCGGCATGGCTGGGTTCGCGGAAGGAGCAGGCAATCCTCTCCAGGATGCCTGTCCGACTGGAGGCGTAATTAATATTGGTCCAGCGGCAGCTGTAGGAGCTATTGGTCATGTAGTCGATGCGCCACTTTTCGTCCACCCGCATGTGGATGATCAGCTCCCCGGTGACCTTGTCGTGGAGTATTATGTAATACGAGCCCTGGAGCTCCAGGATCTCGATTTGGCCCTCGCCTGAGAAGGAGGGGGAACGGTAAGGATTCTCGTGGGTACCTCGTACCTTACCTTGCCGTTTCCACTCCTTCAACTTGTTGAAACAGAACAGCCTCACGGACTGGCTGAACAAGACCCTGCCACTATTCAGAATGTCCCTCAGATCGGCCAGTGGTCTAGGTATTCCATGGCCTTCTCGAAGGGATTTCGTTGCACATAACTTGTTTTGGACTTGCGAGTCATCGCTCTCGTAAAACTCACTGAAAACGGAATCCTTGCTCACACTCAAACCATTGCAAGTCAATCCTTCGCTAGCATCTAATCGGTATGGTACAGGAAGTGGTTCTCTATATACGCTGGGACTTCTAATCATGGGTTCTCCACAGCCCAGAGAGTTTTCTTCAATTCCCTTCTTGCCGCTCTCCACCTCCGAAGTGAGCTGAAAAATGTTCTGCCTAAATACTCGGGAAAAGGTTAATGAGCTCCTGACCCTTTCAAATCGGTTCAATCTGCTCTTATAGGAATTATCTGAAAATAAAGGTTATATAATAAAATGTACAGGTTTTATTGGAATCCTTTTACCATCATAAGAAGCCTCCAACTTGTTAAGCATTGTTAAGCTTAAAATAAGGGACTTTAGGGATCGAGATGCCTCCTGTTGAATCCTCTCCCTGGATCGTATGTTCGTCCTTTTCCATTACTCTGTCGCCAAAGGAATGCCTGACACTGGGAGTCCAAGCTAACTTTCTTCCTATCAAGGAACTAATAATACCAATTTTAGGCTGCGCTTTTTCAACTAATGGACCAATCAGTTCTTCGATCTGAAGAGTTTTTGGGGCAAGGATGTCAACTGATATTGGTTTTAGTTCTGCTGAACATAGAAGCTTTTCAATGACTTTGGGTTTCGGTTCTTCCATTTCTTCTCTCCCTTTTAAATTATATCCTTCAATTATAAGTGAATTCATATCTTCGTTTCCTGGCAAACTTAATCCTTCTAATTTTGGTTGTTCAATCCCAGTGAATTGTGTTTCCTTGATCCCTGGTATAATTAATTCCTTAATAGGTTCCAATTCTAGTCGTTCGATCTCTAGTGCAGTTGGACTCTCAATTTCTGCTAATTGTACTTCTTGTTCTTGCTCAATTCCTTCGCCGGCACAGGCCATTTCCAATTCTGGAATAAAGTATGGCATTGTAACTTGGCTTTCTTCAGAACACTCGGACTTTAAGGACAACGGTAGTTCATATTTGCCAAATAAGGAAGGATCCCCTAAGTCTAAAAGGTCCTTCACCTCGCTATGTTTACGCAATTGTTCTATGATATTAAAAGGTGACAAAAGGCTATGCATAGGTAGGCTGCAGTCTACTTTAAAGGACTCTCCCAAGTTAGTTGCAAGGGAACTTGCTTCATCCATTTGGTTGATAATATCCGATGCCTGGAGATCTGACGAACCAGATCTTCCTTTGGATGGCTGTGATTGCAGAACGGTACACTTGATTTTGAAGTCCGACTGCATTTCGCCAACTGCAGTGGACTCATTTTGCACTTCTGCATTCGATCCATCCTCTTGGCTGTTCAACATTGTCTAAGCCGAATATCTACCGAATGAAAATAAAATGAATAAAAATTTACTGGGATTTTAAAGATTTTAGAAATGACTTACAGCTTATTGAGTGCTGATTCAATGTGGATCAAGTTCTGTGACGTTTTTGCTTTTTACAGAGTTACTTAGTTTCGGGTATTATGTAAAAGTGAAAGGATTGGTTGTTTGATATATTTAAAGTTATCAATTGGAACCATTATTAAAATCTATTACTAAAGTTTTTGAACTATATTAATTTATGTATTTATCAAATGATATTTTATGATTCAGAACAATTCTCTTTTTATCTTTTGCGCTTTGAATACAATGAAATAGCAAAGTTTCCGTGTTTCACGTGTTCGTTTTTTATTGCTGTCGTATACTTTCATTGGTTTCACTGCCAGGTCAGTTCTGTACTGCCTTTAGTTGGACATAACAAGATTCAACTGATTCGGGGAACAACTTCCGTTCATTGTTGTCCGCACGCATGAGCCAGCTCGGCCCCTGTGTCTAATTACAATTTGCTTTTTGCCCAACGGAGCGTATGCGTAATCACAGAGACGGGAAAAGGAAGCTGGCATGTGGAACAGTCCGCCGTGGGGTGGGAATCAAATTACAGTGACAACAACTTTCCGCTGGCTTTTCAATGGACGGAATGGACGGAATGGACGTAATGGGAATGGAAACAAAAGCACCTGAAGGCCAAAGCAAAACATTATTTTCTTGGTGCGATGAGGCTCGAAACGCTCTGAATGTAAGCTATATAGATGAGCGCCCGCAGCTAAACAAATACACGGGGGACCGGTCGAAAGCAAATAGCGCTGGAAAAATATTTGAATCTGAAATATGCATAAAATGCGGGAAACCGAATTCAAAGCTTGGCGAAATAAATAAATAGCGAATGCAAACAAAATGGAACAGAACAGAACAAAAAAATGCTGAAAACAAAAAGGGAGGAAGGAAACTTCCATTCTCAAAGTAAAACAATCAAAATTTGCGCACCATTAAATTTTGTATGGTACTCGTTCCACCAAAGTTTCCCCAGTTTCCCTCTTGATTTTTCGCAATTTTCTCATTTTCCCTGTACTGTGCATACTCACATGTTTGTATGTGCTCCAAATTGACTTTCTGCACAATGTTCAAAGCTTAGAATTTTTTGATTCGACTTTTTCCCAGTCAATCGCCGGATTTTTGTCCTCTTTCCTTTTTTGGCTGAAGCTTCTGGCATCCTTGTAAATATTTTGGTGACACTTATCTGTTTGCAAAACCGATCAAAGCGCAGAGACAGCGAAATGTCAGTTAAATCGTAGCACAAATAGGTTTTGATTTATGACTTTGTTTTCGCAAATCCCGCTTTAGTCGTATCGATACAGATCGGAACCCATCGACAGAGCAGATTATATGTGGTTTATGTGATTTTTAAATAGCTCTCTTGCATCTAATTAAATTTACCATAAATGAAAAACAAATGAAATTATTCAATATTTGTTTATTGGATTTAGCTGTGGTTCGGGGCAGTCATAAATTAGCATTTGTTAAATATTAATTGGTGTGTTTGTAAATAAAAACATTTTTAAATTATGTGACGTTTTTATTTGATTTAATATTCAATTGTACGGATAGAGAACCAAAAGTGAATTAAGCGTAATGGTCTTTAATTGGTGTTTTTAATTGGTTTTTATATTTTAATGTATTCATTTTTGATTGCTTTTAAAGCTATAATAGCAATGCAGCATCCAAAGCTCTTTCTAGTTTCTTTCTGATTTTATAAGTTAGATAATTAATTTAATAACCCCATAGTAACTACTATCTAGTTGAAGTGCCATTCATTTGGCTGGTCAGCCAACCAGAAGGCATACTGGGTTTTAATAGTAACATTATATTGCAATTTCCAAAACCAACTTAAATATTTAGCTCATGGTAGCCCAGGCCCTCGAGTTAACTTTCATCTCTCGAGTGTGCAAGGCAGCCTGGCCGAAAGTAAGGCAGCCTAGGTAGTTGCCGAGTGGCACCTGGCCCAGGTGTGACATTCTGCAGCTGCCAGGACATGCTTCGAGCCCATTAAAACTAATTACTCATAATCATTTTGGCTACTGCTCCACTGCCTCCGGGTACCCATCCCATGACTCTTGGCGAGCGACAGTCACAGCTGCCACATACACATTGAAATTAATTAAAATTAAAATGGGAGTTCTGGCGGATGGGAAAGTGGGATGTGCAGATGGAAATGGAAATTGAAATGAATGTGGGGCTCCGTGGAACGAACTCAAGTCCTGGCTGGTACCCATGAAAACGACTCAACCGCAGATGATGGGGAAATTAGTGGCAGGCGAAAGAGCAATGGAGTTCAGTCAAAAGTACAAAGTCAAGTGCGCGCGGCCACCGATGAAAAATCTCTGCGAAATTAATTAAATTCTGTAATTTAAGGCACCACCCGTTGACATCGCCGACTCCTGCGGCTGCACAGTACGTGTACGTACATATGTGAGATGCTTTTATAATGATTATATACTATAACTCCGCTCAGGCACCTGGGTTCGGTGACCTTTCGTCCTGACATTTGCTCGTCATACAAGGAATGCAGGCCAGGTCCATGAGCCTCTCCACTGGCGAAAAAACTACAACTGAAATGAGGATTAATAATAATATACTTGTAATATCAGCTGACACTTATTATTTCCTCAATTGTACACACTTCTTTTCACATTTAAAGAAAATATACTAAAAATCAAATACAAATTAAAAAAAAAATGTTATAATTAGAATAGTTTTTAATCATTAACAATATAAATAAATACCAGGGACCGTAACTGTTATAACTTTTATGGATAAAAGTTATTTTTAACGGTTATTTTTCGATTTTTATTATAAAAGTCTTAAGTAACTATTATTTTAAATTTCTATTTTAAAAGTCTTTCATAACAGTTATTTTTGATTTGTATTTTAAAAGTCTTTCATAACAGTTACCTATGACTTTTCAAAATAAAAGTCTAGCAAAGACTTTTATGTATTCAATCATGAAATAAAAATCACCCAGAGACTTTTAAAGAATTTTTTGAGAACAAAAGTCTTTCAGAAAAATAAAAGTCTTTCAAAAACCAAATAAAAGTCTTTTTGAAACATCAGGAAAACCACACATATTAGAGATACCAATTTTTCATAGAAACATTAGGAGTACTTAACGTTTATATACCTAATCCTATTTTTGCATTAACCCTTATGAGAGTCGCAGAAAATGCGGATAAATGGAGTAGAAGTAATTATTTTGCCAATAATTTTGTTGGTCGGCGACCTAAAAAAAAATAAAAACTCTTGGATTATGTAGAATCCTTCTTTGAATTTTATTAAATAAAGGTAATTGTTCTTAATTCATATTATTCTTGTGTGTTAGAGATGCCTATATCGGTTAAATGATGTCGATTTCTCTTGCTCTAAACTTTAGATGACACAATCTTTTTTTTACTTCTAATCTACGGTAACTCAAAGAGTAAAACTTTATGCAAACTATTAAATAAAAGAATATTTTAAAAAATTACTAAAGTGAAAAAAATTATGTAAAAATTTAAAAATAATTAAGATTAATCAATGATCCAAATTTGATATCTAAGACTTGAACTGTTAGCGAGATATATGGAAAAGACTTTTATTTACTGCTGTCAAGACTTTTATTTTTTCAAAGACTTTTATTTGATTTTCATTCGAATAAAAGTCTTTGTCAGACATTTATTTGGGACTTTTATTTTTTAAAAGTCATTGATAACAGTTATGAAAGACTTTTATATAATATAAGTTAAACGTAACAGTTACTTCTGAGTTATAATGTAAAAATCATAAATAACAGTTATTTGAGACTTTTAAAATAAAAATTATTAATAATAGTTATAACAGATTTTTATTTTTAAAAGTCGTAAAATTAAAGTTTATTCATAAACTGACTATATTAAGAGGATACAAATGTATCTGTATACTTGGAAATTTCTTGTTACGTTTCCATTATGCTTTATTTCGTCAAGACTTATAAATAAATAACTGTTATTTTCGGTCCCTGATAAATACAATACAAATTAAATAAAACCTAGGCTTAAAATATCTGTTAAATAGACATTTAAAAAATTACAACTGATTTTAGGTGAACAAGAATTTTGCTCAGTGCATTTGTTTGCCTTTAGACTTGGCATGCATGTGTGTGTGTCTGTGTGTGTAGGTCCTGCAGGCATTGCCTTCCTTCTGCCGCTGTCCGCCAGATGGCGCTACCTCTGCAACGCTGTCAAGCGCAACGCAGCGCAAAATTATTCTAATTAGAGTGCCCCACCTCCCGCCGTTCCGTGATATCCTTTGCAGGTCCTTTGAAAACTTATTCAGTTAGATGGGGAGTGGGGCAGAGACGCCTGTATGTGTTTCTAATTTGTCTGTTATTTTTCTGGCTTTAAGCACTTTAGTTTACCAGCAGTTACACTCCTTTCAAAGAGCTAATGTGTGCCTGTGTGTGGATGAAAGCTTCGTGTGAAATGTAGGTATTTACCTTTCTGATTTCAAATGGAACTAAGAGTATCCGACTACAAACTAGAGTTAATGCAGTAACACCTATTAAAGGGGGTCCAGGAATCTGTCCATTATAGATATCTTCCAAGAAAATATTTTTAGGATAAAATATTTCCCAAGCCTTAACTTTAAAAATTAAATATGGACTTTAAGAGCACCTTATTTCTTTGAGAAAAGCCCATGACACTTTCTGTCACCTGCAAAGCGAAATTGCTACCAAATATCAGTCAGTTGGACAGCCCCTGAAGCTGTGACAAAATGGAATTTTTAAATGTGATGGCAAGCGGAATTTATGTTGTAATCTCACGGCACGGAGACATAGCCCAGGACTTATGTGCATGATTTATCTTGAGCCGCATAACAAAGGCGGTGCAGACACTTCCTGTGCGTGACGCAGATCCTCCGGCACCAGCCCCCCACCCGTTCATGAATCACCCGCCGAGTGGCAACATGTGCTTAATAGTTTAACGCTTCGTGTGCCACTTAGCTGGGCGTGAATGCCTATCCTGCGGAGGAGTCAGCAGCCAGAAGGAGACGGCTCCTCCTCTTCCTCCATCCAATGCTGCTGATAATAATGGTAAAGTACTGTACTGCAGGAGGTGGCAACGGAGGTGATGATGCACTCTGTCTCCCAGGGTCTCCCCATCCCCGTGCCGCACTCATTTTTCGCGTCTGTCGTTAGTGGATCCGACTCAGTTACAAATCCGCGACGTTCTTTTCTGCATGCCCGCCGTTTTGCTCCGCTTTGCCGACCCAAGCCAATTTCATCATCATCTCGTTCCGCGTCATGAACGGACAAACGGACAGGCATACGGACGGACTCCCCTTCCGACAGGGAGCAGGCGGCCAGGCCAGAGTCCTGATTCCCATGTCCTCCCAACCTGACATCGCGTGTCGCATGATGTATGACACTTTGCGCCTCATAAACAGCTGTGTTCTGCCCACGATAATAAGGTTCCACCACTTGGAAAAAACTATGGGTTAATAAAGTTTGCAAGTCCCATTTATACTGCAAGTTATATTTATTACATTTTTATCATTTACACAATTTGTCTATGAAATTGATCTGAAAATTAAAAGTCTTGGGAATAATTTATGAATTCTAATGGGTAGATGTGACTGACTTAATCAAAACTTGTGTGATCTTGTAGCGTTAGGATACAAATTAATATTAATAAACAAAACTCTTAAGTTTCCAAATAATTGGTATCCATTATAAATATCTATTCTTAGCGATTAAATGGGCACATCTACATAATTCCAAAATAGAGAAATTTCAAAAATAAATCTATGTACCAAAAACAGGAATCCCCTCTAGTAACTTAAATATTTTGGTACAAGTGAAATATTTTTCCAAGTGCACCTGTACGACGAACCAGGACACCTGTCATCCCCATCCCCCTGCCCGCCCTCCACCTTGTTGCTCTTTTGTTTTCGTGCATCGTCCAGACAGCCTGTGCAAAATGGGGTGGCTCTGTTTGTTTTGGGTTTGGGGTCTAGGGTGGTGCTGTTGTGCTGTTTGTTTTCGCTTGCTTTAACGAAATTGGCACGACTGGCGGGCGGGTGGCGATGCCGCCGTGTTGACTGTTTGGCTATTTGCTCGTTTACGTTAACGGTGAGCTGACTTATTTTCCTCGGCGGTGCAATTCAAATATGCCGGAAGTTCCTTTACCCACAACCGGTTGATTGCACGAATCAAGTCAATTGACCTTTGGCATTCACTGTGATCCCTAGAAATTCCATTTGCTTCAAAGCAAACAATTGTATTTAACTAGACTCACATACGTTTATTTTTGAAGCTCAGTTACTTAATTCTATAATTTGGTATATTGACTGATTATTCCGATTAAACACTGCTCGTTGGATATTTATGTCTGCACCACTATTGAATGTTTTTTCGAGTTTAATGCAATCCGATTTGCATGGGTTTTTATCAAGAGCTCGTATAAAAAGTGCTGATGTTTTTCATGTTGGCCTGGAAAATATGTCTCTTAAAAGAAACAACAAGAAATTTACATTTATACGAGTGATTTATTGTTTCAATATGAAAGAAGTTGGCTAATTCATTCGATTCAGCAAAATAAAACAAAAATGTTGATCCCTTTAGACATGTTGAACAAAGGCTTCTATAAATCAATTTTAGTCTTTAAACTCTGCTAAAAAATCGTTCTTTGGTAAGATATTATTAAATAATCAAAGTGATAAGGCTCAGATGACACATTCAATTTTTAACGTCAATTTATTGTATAAATTTTTCTTTAATCAAACGAGTGCGTGAAAGAATCAAATATTTTTGGCTGCTCTACCACTAGCACCAATAATAATGGCGCGATATCATATTAATCCTGACTCGCTGGCGCTTCTTTAAACTCACACAAATGAAAAATTGTCACAATAAATTGACGTTAAAAATTGAATGTGTCATCTGAGTCTTAATGATTAAATATAGTTTTGCTCTGAGTGTAGTGTAAACATCCAAAGTTTCCCATCCACTAATTGAATAAGTTAGTTTTCCGGAACGGAACATGCGGTTATAGTTGGCTTCCTTTTGCTCGGCGGAGCGGATTCCCCGCTGCACGGATTTCTGCACACAGAGCTAACTAAACTTTTTGACTTCCATTTATTTGCAAACACGCTCATCATCATTTGGGCCTGGCCGTGCTGAAATACCATTAAAATCACATTTCGATTTAATTTGCATAAATTGAAGTCAAGGCAGCCAGCGGAAAATGAAGCCGAACGAGCGGCAGTCTAAACATGAACTAAAACGCCATTCAAAATCGATTCGAAATCAATTAGAGAGTGATTTGCAATATATGTATTAAACGAAGTGCTTATTCGCAGACGGGTAAATCAACCGAATCGCCGGACTTTTAGGGAGTCCGCAGTCTCCACCCAACTCGGTGCATTGAATTTAACAGGTCCAAGGACACGAGGAGGATTATGACACTTTTTGCGGCTCGCTGCCTCGCATATTCGGCTTTTGCTTTTATTGAGCGAAATGAAAAATTCAATTAAAATGCACACATGCTCGGAACTCAGAACCCAGAACTCGGAACCCCACAGCTCGACTGGCCCAACCCTAAAACCCGGCCACATTCCGTGCCAGGGAAAAAATTGAGAGCGGAACGAACAAGGCTGGCTGGCAGGAAAAACGAAAGGAAACGAAATGTGAAAAATCAGCATAACAAAGTGGGAAAAACTATGAAAATGCATTCGCCCGGCATGGCCGCTTTCACTTTTCTTTCTTTATGTTTTCCTTTTTTTTCGGCAGATTTCCGCCACGCTCCACGAACCTGGCGACCATCCAGCTAGACGTACTCATGTGTCCATGGACCTCGGGACAGGCGACACAATATAGTAGCCCCCATATCTCGCCGGTGCTCCCAAAAGGGTTTCGGATGGAAGTGCCAGTATGTAAATAGCCGAGTGCTGTAAGCACATTTCATTTGCACAAAGAATTAGACCTAGAAGGCCTTTGTGACGGAGGTCCTGCGCTGGAACCAACCGAATCAGCATTTATTGTTGTCGACCCATTTAAAGTAACAAATTTTGGGGACTGTTTCGAGAACAGAAATTGGGTCCAATAAAAGTACAGTTTGTTAAGCACGATAAGAGAATATTTGTTCTTAAATAACATGAGTATTATTTGTGTTAAATTTAGCAATATATATTTAAAACGAAAACCTTTGAAATAAATTATTGCATTAAAAAATGTAAGATAATATTGAATAATTTAAAAATAATATTTTATATTTATTTTGAGCAAAATGGTTTATTTTACCAAGTACCTTATTACATTTTTAGCTCTTTAATTATGGAAATACATTAATGTAATTCTGCAGGAAAAATAACCGTTGCGTTCATCACACAAGTTAAATAATCATTGTGTTATTTTCCGTTTCCAGTTTATCTTTTCCAATTATTTCGGTGGAAAAGTACATATACCGTTTTAATTATGTCAAACGTTTTCGTTTATTATTTTTGAACTAGTATTTACGTTTATTATTTTGGATTCCGTGCCTTTGTTGCCCTGGCACTCTGTCATTTCGCTAGAATTATCGCATATTAAACGCCTGCAAATAATGCAGCGAATTGGGAGAATAGTAAATACATCTGCTAATGAAACAAATGCCGACACCCCGACCTCTCCGATTCTGTCAGAATCAGTTGATACGGGGAGCCCCGCGAGCCCGGCAAACAAACTGCAAAGCTGAATTTACTGTTGGCGCTTTTAAATCGACAGCCGGAACCGGCAACTGAAAGCCGGGAAGGGGCGTTCGGTGGGACCCGGTTTTATGGCGGATTTCGACGAAATATAAAAATAAAATTGGATTTTAGCATGGATCGTAGAAGGCCGTAAATATTTTTCAATTCACTGGCTCCGAAAGAGGGCTGAGTGGGGTGGGGGCCACCACCCGCACATATGATTTCCCCAAGGGGTGCAAAGGGGTTCTGCGGTTGGGAATCGCGTGCGAATGATTTGGCAGAATTAACTCCCCGACACCCGGAGGCGTCAAGGCCCCAAAACACATGGCCCATAATAGGAGGGTTGGGGATGCGGCGGGAGCAACATGTGGGGCGGGGAGCAAGCCTCATTTGAATGCCGAGCGAAGCGATTTCCTACTTTTTTTGTTCGGTGCGTGTGGGTGGCCAACCCTTTTTGATCCTTTCAACGGCGGAGCGAGTCCTTGGCCCAAGGCGTTAGATAAAAGTTGGAGCCTGCTTAGGCTACCTCAACAAATCCTCCGAAAACTCATTTCGTGTTGCTGGCGCCAAATTGATTTCATTGCCTGTTTGTGCTTTGTTTCCCAGCTAAATGCCAAACTCCCTCTATCCTTTTCGTTCTGATTTCTAGCTGCGGTTCGGCCTTTATCTTTAACAAATATATATGGGCATTCCTGCGGCATTTTGATTAAAATTTTGATTGGAATTCGGTGTTGCCTGCATGGCGTGTTAACCGCTTAAAATTCTTTTGATAACAAATAAGTTATCAAAATTTAAAGTGGTGTCATAAATTCTGTCTCTCTTCTGAACCTTTTTGAAATATACGAAACGGATTACTTTTAAAGATTATTGGCCTGAAAAAATGTATATCTTTAATGAAAGGAGTTTGAATTGGAATTTCTTGAGATTGAGACTTTTATATTAAAAAGACATTTATATTATTTTTTTAAAACACCCAATAACACTACTTTCCACAAATTAAAAACAAATCAGCCACTTCGGTTAACAAACAAAAGTTTAGTAACAAAGTGAATAAAAATAAGATAAATTGGTAAACTAAATAAACAAAATGCACAATGGGGTTTTAAAAATAAAACTCTCCAATAAGTCTTTCAAGTCTTAATAACCTAAATCAGGGGTTAAATCAGATACCTTTTTGTGTCAATTTTTATCTCTGATATCTTAGCCGTGGCGTTATGATGCAAATGTCAATATAAGCTCCAAAATATTTGTTTAAACACAAAACAAACTTTCAACTTCCAATAATGTGCCATTAGGATAAATGAGCATGGAAACGCCGGTCCGGAAATGCGGAATAGTATACTAGGTATTCCAGATGGCCCGACGAGTGCAATGGAAGCGTTTGGCACAGGCCTTGGATCGGCTCCACCAGGCCGCCTTCAGTCCGAAGTATCTCCTGCCTACCAACATCGGCATCTCCGTGGGCTTGAGCATGGTGGGTGACACCATGGAGCAGAGCTACGAGCGTTTCATAGGGGAGCTTCCGGAATGGAACCGGATACGAACACTGCGGATGGGCATTTCCGGGTTTACGGTGGGCCTGGTGTGCCACTATTGGTACCAATACCTGGACTACCTATATCCCCAGCGCACCTACAAGATGGTCATAGTCAAAATCCTGCTGGACCAGTTTATCTGCTCGCCCTTCTACATCGCCGTGTTTTTCCTTACCATGGCTGTTCTGGAGGACAATTCGTGGGAGGAGCTGAAGCAGGAGATCAAGGACAAGGCCCTGATCCTTTACGCTGCGGAATGGACAGTGTGGCCATTGGCGCAGTTCATCAACTTCCTGCTGATCAGGCCGCAGTACAGAGTGTTCTACGATAACACCATTAGTCTGGGCTACGACATCTTCACGTCCCAAGTCAAGTATCGCAAAAAGCCGGAGCCAAAGATCGACTAATGTTTTAAAGAAAATGTTTTGGAGTGTTTTTTTATAACTAAGAACAAAATTCAAAGTATAATATAACATTTATTTACTTTTTATTAAAGCCCGAACCTCTGAAAGTACAAATAAAATACATGTAGTGAACAAGTAAATATGAAGACAATTGATGGCAATTCCTAACCATTTTTTAAAAAGGCATACTGGGAATTTTTTTCACTATAAAGTTTAATTTGGTTTTCAAGCCCACAGATTTGTTATATATTTTGTGCAGAAAGCCTAGTACTCAGTTCGGCTAAGAGTTTTACTAGTCGAAAAATATTAATCTTTTTGTGTGGCCGAAGTTTTTGTAGTTCATCCGCAATGCATGTAGCATGGTCTTACTGGGTTTGTTGACAAACAGCAAACATCAACTGGCGCCAATTTTAAAATATTACAAAATGTTGAGCCGACTTGGGTCGCAAGAGTTAAATTCGCTGTTGGCATGGCGATATGTATTGCCGCAAATCCAACAGGCACTTTTCCATTGGTTTTCGGGGTTTTCCTTCCATTTATAATGTGTTACTGGCACACCGCTTCTGCACAAACACAGAAACACAGAAAAAGTCCCAGTTAAAGGCGTTAGCTACCTATTTGCCTCTCGCTTACACCTATGCTTAGCTAGCAGTTTTCGTCGTACTGAGTACTAGGCTGAAGAATTAAATTAGTGGTATTTCTTAGAATAGCAAATATGCGTCACAATATTCTTTTTATTTCAATCCGTTTTAAAACCTATAGTTATCCTATAATTTATCAAGCATAAAATAAAGGCAATCAGGGTTATTCCTGAAAAAAAAACATATTTTTTTATAATTCCCTCTTCTATTTGCCCTATATTCTTGACCACCAAATATTGAGCTTTAGAATTAGACTGTGAAATAAGTCATTGTGATTGTCTAAAGCTTTCTCAAAGTGACTCCCAATTTTATTGGGTACCAACACCGACGCAACCTGATGCCATGTCTCCGGCTCCCAAACTGTTCTGCCGCTTTGCCCGGCGATAGACGATGATGGAAGGTGACCTCCGGCCCGAATTGTGGGTGGGGGGGCTGGTTACTTGTCAAATGCAGAACCTGGGCGGATTCTCCGTTGGGGACTGCGAAAGAGCAGATTGCGGGCGAGTGAATGGCATCGAGGACCGGAGAGATACTCGAGCCGTAAGCCCTCGACGAGGAATTGTGTCAAGCATACAAAATAAATAAAAGCACAGGGCCCAGTGCGAAAAAATGCAAAAAAGAAAGGGAAATCAAGTGACGAAATTGATGTCAAGATGAGCGAGTGGCGGCCGTGCCAGGAGATCCACATCCACAGCCGCATCCACATTCACGTCCAGGGGCGAGAAAAGGACTTCACGGCCACCGCCAGTTGACGCCACCAAGGAGAAACACCCACTCACACACATGTCAACTAATCCAATTTAAATCTCTTAACATGATTTGCCGCTTTCTTTTCATTTTGTTGGATTTTATGCCATTATCCCTTTTGGTCTCCGTGTGTCCTTTTGGCAACCGAATCGCCAGGCACAACGAGAAGTCATCCACTTCGCTTTTTTCCCGTTTTACAGTGGAAGAAATCAAGGTTTTAGCTTGCAATTAATTATTTATTTAATTATGGAAAAGTACCTTAAATACTGCAAATATTTTAGACTTATTTTTAAAATGAATTGCCTAATAATGCTATATTTAAAAATTAAAATACAATAAACACGTAGTTCCAACCACTTTCGAAATTCTTAATAAATTCCCAAAAATGTTATTTCAACGTTAATTCCACATAATGCGTATATTTCGCAAGTAAATATACTATTTTGTCCACTGTGCATCACTTACCCTTCCCTTGGCCCACTGGCAAGTTGACTTCCTGTCCTCACTGTTATCTCTCCCAAGGAGGAAGCGCCTTCAAGGAGCAAGGACACCAAGGACTGCGGCCAAAGGGTTTATTTATTTGGCTTAGCGGCAGCCTCGGTTGCCTTAGTCGCTCTATCCTCATTTTGTGATTTA
The DNA here is from genome assembly GCA_037075285.1 of Drosophila lutescens. Taxonomy (NCBI): domain Eukaryota; kingdom Metazoa; phylum Arthropoda; class Insecta; order Diptera; family Drosophilidae; genus Drosophila; species Drosophila lutescens. Next base: position 604,419 of record JBAMCF010001219.1, on the reverse strand, counting down.
ATTTAAAAGCTCAGTTCCAGTCCCACCCGGAGGAATCCTTTGCTGGCGGAGTGGGCGGATCTGGGGGCTTTTCGGCACGTGGCCAGCCAGCTCTGCTGGGGTTTTTGATGAGTTGTGTGTGGTTAAAGTATCCCAAATGAGACTACGTGTTGATGACCGAGTTTGCCAAGTCACCGCCGACGGCTAACCGAAGACGGCTTGGGAAAACAGGACTGCAAAATAGAGATGTTTTCTATTAGATAATATCCAACTTATTTGTACGCAATTAATTTAAAAATAAATGGGAAATTAATTTAATTAAGAGGTGCCTTTTAAATTATGAAATAATCATATTTCGCTTACTACACTCATATATTAAACATCATTATGTTCAAGTTGCCTTAATGACATGATAAAAACGTTCACACTTGCAGTCAGCAATTAGCTTAGCACCCCCTGGCAGTATGTTTTCCGGCTGTGATCGATATCCATTATATATGTGCAGCTTCCTGTACAATCGGGGGTCGAGTACTCTCATCCATCCACCTATCCGTCCGGTTCAGGTGGGCCAGCCACGTTCAGTTAATTGGCACTCAGAGCCTTCAAACAGAAATGCCAATGATGTTTGTCTACGAAATTACCCCGACAGAAGGGACGGGATGTTCGGTTATGTTACACAGTCCCTACCAGGTCCTGTATATTGTGGAGGCTTCTCAGCAATCCTCCCGGAATCCGGAGTCTGTCTCGGGGCTCCGACTGACCCACCCGACCATAACCTATGCCCTAGTAATGGCATTGTGTGTAAATACAGAGAGCAAAAATATGTTCTGAAAGTAAGGATTTTCTTTCATTGCTAACCATATATTCATTTTTATTTGGCTTAGAGATCCAAGGCACACCAACATGCCAATTTAATTCTCATTAATTTTATTTACTATTCTATATATTTTTTCTATATATTTTCCTCAGTGTACTTGAGCAGCTTGCTAACAGAATGGGTACAAGGATGAAAATAAAAGTGGGTTGAGCATTGTATAGTCACATGCCCAGCAGTTATAATTCCATTTGCGATCATAAAAATGTATTACGATGGTAAGCTGCTTCTAACAGGCTACCTAATTAACGAGGTATTCACGAGCAGGTCGAGTACTGGACCCGCCCTTTGTTTCGCTGAGTGTACGGCCATATGGAGAAATGGAGAAATGGGTGCATACATATAGCTAAATATATGTATGTGCGTACGCCCCGAACCGCTTTTCGAAACTCAAACGACATAACTGCCTTCAAAGCACGTGGCATATGTTGCTTATGGCGGGAAGTCCCCGCTCTTCTTCTTACCCTGCGTAAAAGTTGCGTCAACTTAATTAGCCATAAATTAGCCAGGATTCACGCGTTTTTAACGACTTGTTTGTTCGCTGGGCGAGGAGAGGGTATGATGGCCCTGTCCCATCATGATGGCACTAAGTCCATCTGTCAGCCAACTTGAACGAGTTAATTTATTTATCTTGCCGCAGCAGCAGCATCGCCAGACCCCTGCCCTAATGCCACTTGATTTATCTAGCTGAGTTGCTCAAAACTTTTAGCGAAGAAGGGGCATCTCGTGGCTCTGTCGAAGTCTTATTGCGGACAGCATTGATAAATATGGGTGTAAACAAGCTGCTGCTGCGTTCAAGCAAAGATAAGCCCGGGATCAGAGCATTAACTCGCTACAGCAAATGGATAATAAATGCACTCATTACCAGGGCACTTTGAAATCTTTATGGTAGTCGAACACAATAGCGATTAAAAGGGTTAAGAAGAATCATAAGCAAAGAATTACATGCATATAGTTAGGATTTTTGGTTAATATAATATATCTTAATCTTCTTTTCTGAAAGTATGTGTTCAATATTTAACATTATATTAAAAGTTTGCTAAATTATTATTCCTATTTTATTATTAAGCTTAACCAACAATAAAAATATCCAGGTTATCCAGTGTTAATTAATTAAAACAATTTTTAAATGAGTTATTGTAAGGAAAATAAGGTCAAGGCAATTTTGCCATTTAATTGCATATTTTTAATTTTATTTCTTTTCTTACACTTAAATTGAGAATTATTGTACGAGTACATAAGATCCCACTTTATTTATTTAGAAATAAGTAAATAATACTGTTGAACCTTACAATAAATGTTTAATACTTTAAAAATGTTGTATTTGTTGACAAAGATTAATTAGTCGTTTTTAATAAAAAGTTTGCTAAGCCTCCATTTCCCCTTAAAATTCCATCCCTACTAATCCCCTAGTGTCCGAACTTCTAACAACTTTAAAGAGAACTATGAATGTGCATATGGGCAAATCCCTTTGACCCGTTTCCGTTCCGTTTGGCATCGGTCAAGGGGCTTCCTGGAGGGCCATGATATTTCACAGCTGTTTGGGTAGTAAATCAACCGCATAATGGAGCCATACAAAGGCCATCCAACATCCAGCTGGGCTCTTTTGGGCCTCCGCCGTTTGCGGACTAGTCGATGATTAAAAACTCTTAATTGTTGGGATCTGGAAAATTGAATGAGCATTAAAGTGGCCATCCAGATGGGGATCATGAATCATGGTCGGGCAACTTCATGCGAGCTTTTCAATCCGGTTCGCATATTCAAGCGTAATACCTTCAATCCCGGCCCAACTTTCATGCCTGCCGGGGCAACGGAATCGCACTAAAATCGGCAACAGCGGCGCAAACAACAATCCCAGAACCCAGAAAACAACAACAACAGCAGAATAACAACCGCAGCAACAATCGAAATGAGAGCAACAAATTTTAACGAGCACCACAAAACCCCAACGCTCTGCTTTTTTAAGCCGCTTTCATTTACCCGGCTAAATCCCCAGCTCCTCCCCCCTTTGTCTTTCCCGCACCCCGAGTTGTGTAATTACAAAAAAGCCGCGGGCTAAAGTTGGGAGCAGAACTTGACAAATGGCACGACGGTGGAGTGGAACGGTGGAGTGCTGAGAACGGGCCGGTTAACCAGGATAATAGGATGAAACAAATGTAAATGAAGGGGGGGGGAGGCCAGTTGCACTGGGAAGTGTGTTAAAAATAAAAATAAAAAGCGGCAAAGAACACAAAACAGCACAACAAATCGCAACAACGCAAAAACGTTGACTCAAAAATCTGTTAAAGACATTTCCAACTGTGTCCTTTCCTTTGCCTCTGCGTCCCAAATGGGACATCGCCGCAGGTGCCGTGAAAATCCGGAAAACCGAAAACAAAAAAATACAGAAATCGCGACGCGTGGCTGCGGACTACCGAACATAATGAAAAGTTCGTCGTGTCTAGATTTCCATGTGCGATACCGCAGACTATGACAAATATTTTAAGCCCTATCTTGATGCTGTCTGAATTCACTTATTTGCTGTACAAATTTACGGGCTCCGGTCGTCCAAAGTGTCAAGATACAAATGCTTTTGGCACATACAAATTTTTTGGGCCCTACATTTGTCCGGGAGCCGACACAAAATATTCGTTATCAATCGCATTTTGGTTGTATATTTTTTTAGGCCTTGCCAAACATTACTTTGTTTGAAAAAAATAGTGAACAAGGTACTTAAAGCAAGTCTGGTATTATTTAAATTTATTTTGAATAGCAACACTACAAGAACAATAACAATCATATTTTTAATACGACTAGGATTACCATAAAAATTATTTTGTTTTTTATTGACATTCCGAGCTATTCAAAATATTGAAGTATGACGACAAAATCATTCATTTACAACAAGGACATCGTAAAAATATTCAACTTCAATAAAGCTACACATCCTTTATGCGGTTCTCGTTGCGTATGAGTGATTTTTCAAGTATGACCCTATGAAAAACTAGCAAATATTACTCATCCGCACTGGTGCCCGCACAATAGCCCATTAAAACCCCGTTGCAGTTGAGGGATTTTATTTTTTCTCCAATATCTGTAACATTTCGATTTTGCTCAGTGCTCGGCAGTATATTATATTCGTACTCCCCAATGAGTTTGAAAAAGCGGTGGGATTGTGTGAGCTCAGCACAGGCAATATTTTGCTGGGCATATCAGAAAGTCATTTGCAGGCTACCTCGGTGCAATCAGCGGCCATTCAGCCAGGTCATTCCCTCGGAGTCGGGTGGCCAGTCGACCACTCATCACCCGCATAAATAGTTGTAGGTGGTGGCCGGACTTCTAGCCCAACAGTTGGTTGCACATCTGCGCATTGCAGCAGGACCAAAAGGGCCAAAAGGATGGGACTCACCGCAACGCCCACTCCCCGGGGACTCCGACGCCGCACTTCTCGGCAAGCGGCAATTAAAATCTTGTATTCGAGTTGCGGGAGCAGCTGGGAGGAGCTTTAATTTCCCACGACGTACGAAAATCAACATGGCTTCAAAACAGACGATGGGAGCAATCAACTCCGCCAACTCCAACGCTAA
>JBAMCF010001217.1:0-43239 GCA_037075285.1 Drosophila lutescens | reverse complement strand
AAAAGGGACACAGACAGACGGAGGAAGAAAGAAAGAAAACGAGATGAAGAAGAGAGAGCGCACGGCCGTTAAAGTTTATTGCTGTTGCGGGTGTGGTGTTTGCCCTGGGCGCCCGCTCTGATCCCATGGGCCTCTGGCATTTCCCGACGTTTCGTTCCGGCGACAGCAATGGATCGTTCGTATTCCATCATGTCCGCATATCCATCAAAATATTCTTAGCGTGTTGTTGCACTGCTGTCCTCTGTGTCCCTCTTCTTTGCACCTTGAACATCTATTATTCATACTGAATGATCTTGTTATTCCTCTGTTCAGTGCTTGTGGGGGTTCCTGGGGTCTCCATTGGTTTCTTGTTTGTCTCCCGAAATTTCCCGGTTGCTGCTGTTGTGTCCAGTGGCTTTCCGGTGTGTGTTGTGTTCCGCGTTCCTGTGGTTGGAGGGCCTCGAATTCCTCTGCCAACTGTAAGTATTCCGCTAGGGTTCGGCATTCCCCCCGTTTAGCATACTTTTTGAACTCTACTCGACTGTTTCGGTAGACCCACTCTAGTTTCTCCGTGAGAGTGGTAAATCTCATGATCTTCCGGAGTTCCCGTGCGTAGTCCTTTGCTGTCTCGTTTGTACCCTGGTGCCTGCGTGTTATGTTTTCCATTGCTTTCTCTTCGGAGTCCGCTGGTCTGTAGTATCCCAGGAATTCTGTCTTGAAGCTTTTCCATGATGGCATTGGAATTGGGTGGGTATGCCACCAGTCCAAGGCACAGTCTCTGAGCAAAATCACCATAGCTCCTGCTGCTTGGTCGAGCTCTATCCCATAGGCCCTTGCCAGCTCTTCCGTTCTACAGATGAATTCTGTCGGGTCGCCCGTGCCGTCATAAAATTCTCCCCAGCTTCGTATTACTCCCATTGTGGCCACTTTGTCAGTTTTCCTGGGTTCGGGTATCGGTTTTCCGCTGCTTGTCGCTTGCATGTCTGGTATCTGTAGCAAGTTTGGGGTTTTCTCGCTGATGTGTTGCTCCGTGTTGGATTTCCCACTAGCGCCTTTCGGTTGATTCCCTGATCCGTCGGGTGCTGGTGATGAGGTCCTTGCGTGTTTTTGTGCCAGTTCTTGGATGCGTATGATGGTTTTTTCGATGTGGTTACCGTTCTTTATGAACTCCGACATTTGTTTCCGCATGTCTTCGCACAGTGTTTCTGGCTCGATGTCAAATTCCATCAGATAGGTTTCCAGTTGTGCCTTATTGCAATTGGAGATCCAGCTTCGAGTTAGCTTGTCTGCCATTTTAAACGATCTTTGTGGTGTTTGAGGTTTCTGTCTATTTGTTCTATCTGTTCGGGCGCCACTGTAACGACCCTGTTTTGGGAGGCGGTATAGCTCGCCGTGGTCAGGGTTCGCGACAGAAATTTATATTTCCTCTATAGATCGATTTACCTCCTGTTCGCGCCGCTTATTGAAATTAATTTTGTGAAATTTATTGAATTTAGTATTTTGTATATTCCTTGAATTTAAACGATAACGCTATCGATATACTAGCAATGTTAACTATCGCTGTTATGAAAACACTATCGACAAACGCCTAGTGGGCTTTGTCATCACTACTGTTCGAGTAAAGACTTTAAGCTGAGCTGATGTGCATTTTTTCTGCTGGAGAAAAGGAGATCTTGGATCCTTTATATTAAGGCTAGCTGAAGGACTTTGGGCTCGATCATTTTGGCGCCCGAACAGGGACCTATTGGATAAGGTTCAATCCCGGAGGAGTTCGTCGTTGGAGCTCAATTTAATTGAATTTATTGGAAAGCCGGCGACTGCGTCATAATTGCGACGGCGACTGCGGCAGCACCGAATTTATTGGAAGGCCGGCGACTGCGTCATAATTGCGACGGCGACTGCGGCAGCATCGACTATATTGGAAAGTGAGTCCGAACTGGGTTGATAAATACAATATTTCTTGCAGACATGTTTTTGGTTTGATGTGTGAATATTAACTCTAATAGCGTGGTAAATCGGTCTTTATGGTGTGAGGTTAGAATTGATCGCTACCATTTTTCTAGACAGCGATCACATGTAAATCGGACGTTAGCGTCCCAATACACTCATACACGGAAAGGGGGACTGCGAATTCACATATACACATACGCATAGCTGAGTAGGTTATATAATTCACGAACACGTGCTCGACGTTAACTTGTTAATGAAATTTATAAGAACAGTTAACCTTTAATATAAATAAATTTAAATTTGACTGGGTTTAAGCCTGTATTAAAAACATAGTAAATTCGTTCCCTAAAATATGGCTCCTAAAAAATCGAAGGAGCATGAAGCTCTTACAGCTCGAACTGGCCTAGTGAATTCCTTTACACGCAATAAAGACTACATTACATCAAACAATGCTACCATGACGCCTGCAGAACTAGAAGCACGGTTGAGCCTGGTGGAGTCGAATTACAGCCAGTTTTGCAACATTCAAGCCAGGATCGAGCAGGAGATGGACGACGCAAGTGGAATTGATTATCGTTACACAGTAGAGGAGCTTTATTGCGAAATTAAGGCTCACGTATTAAGCAGTCTGAAGAATTTTAGCGGTACTGATGTTTTGAATAGTACACAGGTAGCTCGCCCGCAGCGATCGGTCCCGCTTCCGTCTTTAAAGGTACCTGAATTTTCCGGAAAATTCACCGAGTGGACCAGTTGGTTCAATACGTTTAAAACGCTGATAGCCTCTGACAGTGAGCTGGATGAGCTATCAAAAATGATTCATTTGAGATCTGCTCTAGGTCCCGTGCCGTTAACTACAATTGATTGCTTGGAAATATCTGGAGCTAATTATATTCGTGCTCTTCGCCTGCTACAAGATCGCTATGAAAATAAAGCGATCATTGTTCAGTCCCACGTTCTAGAGCTTTTTAATTTAAAGCGTGTCAAGCATAGCCACTCAGATGCTTTAAGAATTTTAGTAGACAGTGTAAATTCGCAACTAGTTTCCTTACGATCGCTAGCTAAAGATCAAGAGATTTTAGATGCGGTTATATTTCATTTGGTTCGCAGCAAGCTAGACGAGGAGACTGTAGAGAAGTGGGAAAGCGAATGGGATTGTACGGGACTCCCTTCCTGGCCAACGCTTTCAAAGTTTTTAATCTCTAGAGGTATGAGTTTGGCAAGTCGTGAGGCTCGGCAGACAAACAGCTCCAAACCCAATTTTAAAAGCGATTCCAAAAAATCAAGCTTAGCTACTTCAGTATATAGCAATGGAAAAAGCTGCTGTTTTATGTGCGGGGGTGGACATTCTATTAAATCTTGTCCAAGATTTAAAGAGCTATCGCCGATGCAACGGTATCATGAGGTCAAGAAGCTGTCTCTCTGCCTAGTCTGTTTTAGCAAACGCCACTCTACCAGAGCCTGTAGTAGCCAATATTGTAGTGCGTGTAATAAGCCTCATCATGAATTACTTCATCGGGAGACTCCTGCCAGCACCAACAGTTCCATCCCAATCACACTGGATCAACAACCTCACAACTCTTTATATAGTTCGCTGTTGACGAAGTCCTCCTTCAGTTTTCTAGCAACTGCCGTTGTGCTTATTAAAAGCAGCGACGGAACTTATCAAAACTGTAGGTGTATTTTAGATTCTGGAAGCCAGTTGAATTTTTTGACGAGTAAATTAGTGGCAAAATTGAAGTTGACAGTGAGAGAATCAAGTACCAGACTTAGCGGAATAGGTAACTCAACTTCTCAGACCAGGGGATCGGTAACCGCCACATTTAAGTCTAGAGTGACGAGGTTTACGGCCACTGAAAGCTTTTGTGTTTTGCCCGAAATCACACAGTATCAGCCTTCGATAGCAGCACATGAAGTGATGTTACAGACCCCAAAAGGCGTAACAATGGCAGACCCCACATTCTATTCGGGAGAAAGAATTGATATGCTCCTGGGTGTGTCATCCTTCTTTAACCTGATTGTAGCAGGCCAAATCAAGCTAGGTCCAAAAATGCCCATTCTACAAAAATCACTTTTAGGATGGGTAGTCGTAGGTGAACTATCCGACTCCACGAGCGTCTCCTTATTAGTAAGTAAAACAGAGGAGAAAGTTCAAGCAGCAAACGACCTACAGGAGCTAGTCCAAAAGTTTTGGAAGTGTGAAGAATTGGCTCCGCCAGCCGATAAACTTACTCAAGAGGAGAAGGAATGCGAGACTCACTTTGTCGATCATATTAGTCGTTCTACTTCCGGACGGCTTGTGGTGGCTCTCCCATTCAAAAGTCAGACAACGCCGTTAGGGGATACATACTCAATAGCGTTGAATAGGTTTCTAAACTTAGAGAGAAAACTAAACCGCAGTCCCGCCACTTAGAAGTCCTAGATTCGAGTCAGATTAATAACGTACAGTATTTCATGCCTCATCATCCCGTCTTAAGGCCGGAAAGCCTAACGACCAAGTTGCGCGTCGTATTTGATGCTAGTTGCAAGTCCAGCAACGGAGTGTCGCTAAATAACACTATGCTCGTGGGAGCAACCTTGCAGCCCGACCTTTTTGAGATATTAATTCGATTCCGATTTTATAAGTACGCGCTAACAGCGGACATTGCCAAAATGTATAGGCAAATTTTAGTAACAGATCCCCATTGTAATTTTCAATGCATACTGTGGCGTTTTAATAATGAGGTGCAAACGCTGCGTTTAAAAACCGTGACCTACGGAACAAGTTCCGCTCCATTCCTAGCCGTGCGATGCCTGTTTTATTTGGCTGAAAACTTCGGTGAGCCCTATCCATTTGCAGTTGAGGCCATTAGGAAAAGTTTTTATATGGATGATATGCTGTGCGGAGCGGATACTCCATCCGAGTTGTCCAAATTAAAACAAGAAATTTCTGATCTCCTAAATATCGGTCGATTCGTCTTACACAAATGGCGTAGCAGCCATCCAACGGAGCACAGTGAAGCAGCTCCAGAAGAACCCCTTAGGCTAAAGACGGAAGATGCAGCAAAGGCGCTCGGCATTTGTTGGTCAAGCCAAAGCGACCAATTTCAATTCTCTTTCAAGGCGGAGTATAATCCCAGAATTACCAAAAGAATAGTACTCTCAGAATTATCTCAAGTGTTTGATCCAGTGGGTTTCTTAAGCCCAATTATAATTTTGGGAAAAATATTCGTACAGGAGCTGTGGTTGCTAAGGCTTGATTGGGACGAAGATCTGCCTCCTAGCTATGCCAGCCAATGGAAAAAATATCGAGAGGAGCTAAAGTTAATCGACTTGTGCGCGATGCCTCGTTCTGTAGTCCCACTCCAGGCTGATCTGACCACTCTAGAGCTTTATGGGTTTTCCGACGCTTCAAGCCGCGCTTATGGCGGAGTCATCTATGCGCGCGTTCAGGACCATGACGGATCAGTCTACGTACATTTGGTAGCCGCCAAATCCAAAGTGGCGCCAGTGAGGGTAACATCTCTACCCCGACTAGAACTGCAAGGGGCATTGCTTATGACTTCGTTAATGGCCAAGGTTAGATCAAGTATTCACTTAAAGGTTACAAAAATTAGGTATTTCACTGACTCGACCATTGTGCTCAACTGGCTCGCGTCGCACGCAAGCCGCTGGACAACATTTGTCGCAAATAGAGTAGCGCTTATACAGGAGCTTTCAGACATCCAGGATTGGTGCAAAATAGAGTCCAAAATCAATCCAGCGGATATTGTTTCCAGAGGACTGTACTCCGCAGACCTTAACAAATCAAGTTTGTGGTGGTACGGTCCAGCATTCCTCAAGCAGCCGATAAATAGCTGGCCGGAATTACCATGGTTACAAAGGCACGAGTCAATGCCTGAGTATAAACAGGGTGCATTCTCTTTGACAGCCCGTTGTGATAACGACGACGATTTAGTTAGTAAATGCAAATTTGTAAAGGATTTTTTGAAGCTTCAGCGAGTGTTTGGATATATATATCGGTGGCGGAGAGCAAGTAAGCAAGATAGGACCGGCTTACCCAAGTTAACTGCAAGCGACATGGCTGGAGGCCTTCGTTATATAATTTATGTCATACAAACAGAGAAGTTAAAAGAGGAATTCAGTAGGCTATTGAGTAGTAAGAGGTTAAAATCAGCGACGATACAAGGCTTAAATCCGTTCATCGATGTACAAGAAGGGTTACAAGTTATTCGTGTAGGCGGGCGATTATTAAAGGCTGATTTACCACAAGAAACAATGCATCCGATTTTGTTACCACATAATCATTTGGCAGTTGAAGCCCTAATTGAATACACACATCGGATCAATTTACATGCCGGAGTGCAATCCTTATGCGCTTTTTTGCGGCAGAAGTATTGGATTATCAGTTGCAGGAAGGTAGCTCGCAAGGCTGTTAGAAGATGCGTCGTTTGCTTCCGGCAGCGCCCAGTCCTAGGACAACATCTAATGGGTGCGCTTCCAAAAAGCAGAGTGCGAGGCAGTATTCATCCGTTTGAGCGCGCTGGATTGGACTTCGCAGGACCAATACAAATGCACTTCAATATCCGAGGAAAACGTCCCGTCAAGGTCTATCTCTGTGTATTTGTGTGCTTCTTAACGAAGGCATGCCATATAGAGATCGTATCTGACTTAAGCGCGAACGCGTTCATCGCTGCCTTAAAGCGCTTCTTCGCTCGACGTGGCCTCAGTACGGATCTGTTTTGTGACAACGCTACAAATTTTGTAGGCGCCTCACGGGAGATGGCCAAAACATTTGATCTTGCAAGCCAGAGCTTAATCGGAGACACCTTCAGTCAGCGCGGAGTCAAATTTCACTTCATACCACCCCGCTCTCCTCATTTTGGAGGATTGTGGGAGAGCGCTGTGAAAGTTGCTAAACAACTGCTAGTCAAAAGCGTAAATAGCACCGCCCTCAACTTTGAAGACCTTTCGACAGCCGTAGCACAGGTGGAAGCGGTCATGAATTCTAGGCCAATGTATCCCTTGTCATCAGATCCTAATGATCTGGAGACATTGACACCTGGTCATTTTTTGGTAGGACGACCACTTAATGCTCAACTGGAACCCTTCGACGAGGATTTGATCCAATTGTCCATGACAAGCCACTGGAATCGCATACTAGCAGTTCACAACATGTTCTGGAAGCGTTGGAAGACTGAGTATTTGACTCTAATGCAGGCGCGTTCGAAGTGGACTACCTCTGCCAACAACGTTCAACTGGGCACCTTGGCGCTTATTGCCGAGGACAATTCGCCACCAGGACAATGGTTACTTGGCCGAGTAGCTGAGCTGCACCCAGGAGAAGACGGTATCGTGCGTGTGGTCACGCTCAAAACCAAGACGGGATATCTGAAGCGAAATGTTCGTAAAATCTGCCCATTACCGCTGGATGACTGACGTTGGAAGGACCTTCCAAGGCGGGGAATATGTTCGCGCCGCTTATTGAAATTAATTTTGTGAAATTTATTGAATTTAGTATTTTGTATATTCCTTGAATTTAAACGATAACGCTATCGATATACTAGCAATGTTAACTATCGCTGTTATGAAAACACTATCGACAAACGCCTAGTGGGCTTTGTCATCACTACTGTTCGAGTAAAGACTTTAAGCTGAGCTGATGTGCATTTTTTCTGCTGGAGAAAAGGAGATCTTGGATCCTTTATATTAAGGCTAGCTGAAGGACTTTGGGCTCGATCACCTCCCTTTCCCCAATAATGACACAGAGGGATAGAACTATATAGTAGGCGTGTATTTCGTAGTAATTGTACTGTGAGGTTTGTCGGGTGGTGACGTATACGTGAGTCGATACTGCTTGCTTCGGTGGTTCGGCGCTACGGGAGGGCCGAAGGATGGACTGCTTGCTGTCGGTTTGGCGCTCCGGGAGGGCCGAGTGGTGAACTGCTTGCTGTCGGGATCCGATGCTACGGAAGCGTGAGTGATGAACTGCTAGCCGTCGTGGATCCGATGCTGCGGAAGCGTGAGTGATGAACTGCTTGCCGTCGTGGGTCCGATGCTACGGAAGCGTGTGTGATGAACTGCTTGCCGTCGTGGATCCGATGCTACGGAAGCGTGTGTGATGAACTGCTTGCCGTCGTGGATCCGATGCTACGGAAGCGTGTGTGATGAACTGCTTGCCGTCGTGGATCCGATGCTACGAAAGCGTGTGTGATGAACTGCTTGCCGTCGTGGATCGGATGCTACGGAAGAGCCATGAGATCGCGTCGGCGCTGCGGGATGGGCCGAGTGATCGTGTTGACGCTGCAGATGGGCCGAGTGATCGCGTTGGCGCTGCGGGATGGGCCGATATGTGAACTGCTTCGTCGTGTACGTCGGGTTCGTAGTGTTCTGGGTCTTTGGGAACGATCTACTTGGATTTCTAGTGGGTTTCGGGAATGTAGGGCATCGTTAGTTTCGGGCTGCCGGGCATCGTTAGTTTCGACCCGCCGTTTCTACATCCGTAACGTTTCCGGGTCGGAAGCCGGAAACGTGACGTCTGGGGGAACTCACTGAGGTGGGCCTGAATTACGTAAACCGGGCCGCCTCAGGGATCACGACTGGATCTGGGCTGATTTCAGGGAAACCACACCGGGACGCCAGTGATCCTCACCAGGTCGCAGAGCCGATTTAAAACCGCAATCTTACGGATCCACCGCCAATGCCAAGATTAGCTACCAGAACACTTACCCGGATATTTCTCCTTGTTGCTGATGTGTTTCTTCGAAGATCGTCGGAACGCAAGTGACTCATCTGGGGTCTTGCCTCTGCTTATATAGGCCCCGTTGAGTGTGCCCAGAGCGGTCGATGTTGAGAATACCGCTATCGATAACTCGTTATCGGGTCCCCAATATAGCGATGGTATTAGGTTATCGAAGTATCGGTGGGGTTAGTGTGGCCAGACCTGGTAGTTGATTATCGATATATTAGTGGGACCAACGTATCCGTTTGGGCGCGCGTTTTGAACGTTTGCGATTTTGGCGCGTATTTTGAATGTGGTGCGGCCTAGGGAGAATATAAAAGATAGATGTGTTTTTGGAATGTTCTTTTTTTATTATTTGTGACGTTGGGTCGTCACAATACAGTTTCCATTTCCACCGCACAACGATGGTTTCAACGTTTTCGTTCTGGTGCAGAGGTGGTCAAAGAAGGAAGGCCTGTCGTAGAAAATTGCGATAATACCGGCATTGTAGTAGCCGTAGCATCGGTCAAGAGCTTGGCTTAAGTCATCAAGCCGTTATAAACCATTTGAAGAAGCTTTGAGTCTCTTAAAAGCTCTATGTAAAAAAAGAAAAAATAATAAAATAAAAATACCGCAGGACTTTTTTGACAACCCAATATATATCTACATTTTTTTTCCACACTCTGAATCTGCTTTATGATTGTCATTTTAAAATTATTTTAAAGTTGGCAAAACTATATTTTCGCAAACCCAATACGAAATAGTAATTTCTTGAATATGTTCAAAAACAAATACACTCAAAAGAATTAAATATACATATGCAAAAGCCCACTCAGAAATACACACACGTATTCGATCAACCAAGGGAATTCATTCATTTATTTATAAAACTTAATATAAATTATTTATTTGTTATGGCTCCTGCATGAATACATTCATAAGGTCTTTTGAATCATTCTCCCCAAAAAGGTGTACACGTTTTGTTGTACACCTTTTTTGTGAATGTTGTAGAATGCTTTGATTTTAATGTTTGTGTGAATGGTGTACTCACTCACAATTTTACTGTACTCCTTTTTGTGAGTTCAGTATTATTGCTGTACAGTATTCCAAGTGTACACTGAATGATATTAAACATTTTTTTTGATAATTTCATTCAAAAAGTTATAAATTGATTTTTATTCTAAAATCCTGAATTCTTTAACTTCCTTTACATCTAAGCCACACTTTTATCAGAAACAAAAATTCACATGAGACAGCCATGTTTTCACATATAAGCTGATTAATTCGGTGTTCCAGTTTTAGATTATAATTGATAAAGATATGAAAATTTAAAATTAGAATTGACCATGGTGCTTAAGATTGGTTAATTGATTAGTTTATTTTTCATTCATATTTATTGTCTGTGTCGGTGTCTACATTTATGTTTGTTGACAAATCCAGCTAAATGTACCACAAATCTAAAAATTCACTATCATTCTTACAAAATTTGAGAAATATATTTACGGTTTCCATTTCCGAAATTATTTTAATGCAGCTCCAATATTATTGTTGTGAATAACAGTAAGCACACTACTGTTCCTATGAAATTTTTACTGTACACCTTTTTCATGAGGTGTACAGCATGAAAATCGATGAATGATCGTAGCATTCATTTTTAAGGTGTACTCAAAAAAGGTGTACTCATTTCAGGTTGCCTGACACTGTACACTACACACTTAGTAGATGTTGAGTACAGTTAGTACTGTACAGTATGAATAATTCAATTTGAATAGATTCATGCAGGAGTCTATTATGTATGTATGTATGTTCATTATATTCTGCCAGTTCATCTAATCTTATATAAAATTGGATCTCTAAAGAACGGTCAGTAGCAAATTTTTTCCCAAATTCCCAAAATAATTAGGAGCCGCGTGTGAGGTACAAATTAGAACAATGAACGACCCCAAAGGGCCAATAAATTCGATTTGTTTTTTTTTTAGTTCTTACTTTTGCCACTTCTCTGTTATTATACCCGTTACTCGTAGAGTAAAAGGGTATATTGTATTCGTGCAAAAGTATGTAACAGGGAGAAGGAAGCGTTTCCGACCCCATAAAGTATATATATTCTTGATCAGGATCACTAGCCGAGTCGATCTAGCCATGTCCGTCTGTCCGTCTGTCTGTCTGTCTGTCTGTCTGTCTGTCTGTCTGTCTGTCTGTCTGTCTGTCTGTCTGTCTGTCTGTCCGTATGAACGCTGAGATCTCGGAAACTATAAAAGCTAGAAGATTGGTATTTGGCATGAAGATTCTTGGAGTTCCTACGCAGCGCAAGTTTGTTTCAAAAGGGTGCCACGCCCCTCTAACGCCCACAATCGCTTATATACGATTTTAAAAATTTCAATATTTCGGAAAAGTAAAAATGCAGTTTTATTGTGTTTATCAATACCTATCAAAATGTAGAAGAAATTTTTCAAATCGGACCATTCGTTAAAAAGTTATGCGTGTTCAAAGTTTCTATCTCCATCTCCCTCGCACTCCCTTTACCTGAGTAACGGGTATCTGATTGTCGGGGCACCCGACTATAGCGTTCTCTCTTGTAAATATTGTTAAAATGGTTTAAAAATGTTATGTTTATAATCTTATGGCATACCCGGACATAACTGCATTTAAATTTTTTGGAAATTCAGCCTCCTTAACCAAGTCCCCAATATTTCCAAATTTTGCTTTGCCAATATGACGTCACGGCCTCCACATACGTATGTATGTATGTTCTGCTGGCGCAATTTAAGTGTGACCGTGCATGGGGAAAATTGAAATACCACAGTCATAACACATTTAAAATGCGCGGGTAAAAAATCGATTATATCGCAAATCTTTTTTTGCGCCTTTTTTAAGGTAAACGTTAAATTTAACAAGAGAGAACGCTATAGTCGGTTTGGTGTCCCGACTATCTAATAATCGTAACTCAGCTAAAGGAGTGCGGAACGCTGTACTCGGGTTGGTGTCCCGACTATCTATTGGGGCTAAAGGGAGTGCGAGGGAGATAGATATATAAACAATTTTGATTGCGTATAACTTTTTAATGAATGGTCCGATTTGAAAAATGTCTTCTACATTTCGATAGGTATTAATAAACACTATAAAATAAAATCTTAAAAGTTGTGGCCTCCAGACACATTTGAAAATCGTTTATGGCGATTGTAGGCGTTAAGGGGGCGTGGCACCCTTTTACTTTACGAGTAACGGGTATAAAAATATCGGTAGACTTACAGAAATCCCATTAAGCTGAATTTTACAGTCGAAATTTTCCTTCAAATTGCTTTTAATTTTAAAATCCAAAAACCCGACCTGCAAACTATTTATTAGTTTTCAAACGTTGAGATATGTGAGAAATTGTTGATTTGTAAAAAACATTACTTCGCTCCGCTGCACACACATAGCCACAAAATTTGTTTTTTATAAACATAACCCACCGGGAAAATTCCTCTGGAAAATAACATATTTTCATCAGGTTTCTCCATATAAGCGGAAGGGACTAAACCTCATTCACCCCTTACATTTCTTCCATCTCTGGTTTCAAAATACACGGGGGTGACACAAAAGTAAGGGGGAAATGAGGTTTCTATCTGGATCTCTGGCAGTAGAATGCAGGACAAAATCCACTGGTTTTTCGACTTCCCGCATTATAGATTTTCCACACGTGCTCAGTTATGGTTTTCCTATTTGCAATATCTGCTTTTCCACACCCTCCCAGTTTTGGTTTTCCAATACTTTGCAGTATCTGATTTCCCACAATAAAAAATAACTTTTTTCATGTAATATTTTATGTGTATTTATTAATAATATTTACAATCGAAGCATTGGAATTAAAATTGTTAATGCCTGAAGCACTCCCGGTTTTTGCTTGGCCGAATGCAGGTCTTAGGTATCCATGTCTTGTAAGCCTGTCTTCTGAAAATATCAAAATAATTAAGATATGAATGTAAGACCAGGAATAATAAAAAGAGTAATTACCATTATTACATCTCCATACAAAATTAAGGGATCTCTCCAGAAATTATGCCTAGTTTGCCATGGCCGATCATTTACCTCTGATCAGCTGTTTTATGTCGGGGATGAGAACTATGAGAAGAAAAAAATCAAATATGGGAAATGCAGGCGCAACAGTTCTGGTCCCAAGAAGTCTCAATCGGCCTGGCTGAAATAAATGTAATATTTTGATTGAGTTAAACAACTATGTTAGTACTGAAGTACTATTCATACAACCATTTAATGAACACCGCACACCATTTACCCCTGGTGAAGATTAAAAACATTTCAAGTGACACTGAAATGCAGAGTTTGTGTTAAAGATAGCATCTGGAGGCTTATATTTATTAATGGCGAAAATATCTGTGGTACTAACCTCTGTAACGCTGAAATAAGACATTCAATAACAATATTTACGTTAAACCTACCTTTTTCTTGTTTTTTAGATTAAAATTAACTATTTTCACTTTTTCACTTTTGCACGAAATTTGAAATGATGTGACCGTGCATCATATATTTGATAATACCAACATTCCGAAGAAATATAATAATTGGTCTTAATTTCGTTGTAATTTAGGGTCACACTTTGCTCACTGATGGCTTAGGCCACGATCAAATTATTTTATTTCACAGAAAATATTTAAAAATATAAAAAACAATAATAGTCGGTTTCTCGAGTCCCCAGTCAAAGTCCCTGATAGCTATCTGTCCGAAACTTAAAGACCAGATAAACTCTTCGTAAAAAGCAAATTGGTTTTCTCGACTCCTTTAATTTATCTGAACGAGAAACAATTACAGAGTGCTGTTAGGCACAGAATTGTGCTGTAAAGCGCAAAAAAAATGGATTTTTGATTATTTCACGGCTGGGTAAAATTCAATGGCAAAGTCAGCCAGATTTCGTTTCTTCTCTTAGTTGACTTTGGGAAATCAGCTGTCATTTTATCGAGCCGAAAACGCTTAACAGGGAGTCCGAGTCCCTGTCAAGTTAGCTCTCACATTGATGCTCGAGAAAACCAAAATGCCTTTAGCAGGAATTGAGAAATGTTAGCCGGCACTCGAGAAACCGGCTCCGCGTTAATGGCAACCCTTGATAAATTTGATCAAATATTTTTATCGTCTGACCTTGGCTTTATTCTATAATTTTTGAGTCTAGCCATCATTCTTATTATTATTTGTATTATTGATTGAATATTTATGAATATTTTAGAAAATCCTGGTTGTAGCTTTGAAATCAAATTGTTACAGAATCTACGGCAAGTTTTGTTATTGAGAAAAAATAAATTAAAATCATCCATAATATTCATGATTATAGACATTATGATTATAGTTATTTATTAATTTCAATTTGATTAAAAATTATTAATATTTTTTCAACGAATTTTAAAATTACTAAAAATTAAAGATAAATGTGAGAACAAGATTTTTGGTTTTGTTGTAAATCATAGTTGATTTTTGAATATTATAAGTTGGTGATTTTTTTGGTTAAAAAATATTATAATCGTAGTGCCACAGAAATCAAAGCTTCACAGCGCATAAGTGCTCTGATATTAATGCTACTCAGAAACCCACCCTCGTTTAACGCTCAGAAATTATCTATCCCACACCGCTGCCTGCAAAATCTAGGATTCGCAGATCAGGGGGCGAGCTTTTCCATAGCCATGCCACCGGCCTCTGCGATCTCCTATCATAGCTAAGGTGAAAGGCTGATCAAAGTGTCATGCGACCCGTGCCGATGATCAACCTGGCTGGGGCCCTTTAAAACTAGCCCAGTCGCAAACGGAGCATCCGGATACATGGCGCCCTTCAGATTAGCCAGCCTTATCTCCCGCATTGCGGATCTCTGCGAGAGGTGAACCTTTCCCCGCCACTCGTGGGAACAAATATGAAGAAAGCAAATAAAAGTAATTAGAAGAAGTAGACCGGAACTCTCATAATACCGGCGAGGACCGAGGTCTTAAATCAACGGGCAAGACAGAGGTTACCGAATCTAAAGTCAACCCTACGGCAGTCACTGCTACAGGAGGAATGGCAGAGCTTCACGGAGCTAGGTCACTCCACCCCGGCGAAAAAATCAGCCAATCAAGCAATCGCCCTCGGTCAGAGGCGGTGGTGACCGAACTAACACTCCCGCTGAGCGACCAGCAAGGCGATAAGCGCAGCAGCTAGCAGATAGATAGTTGATAGATAGTTGGTTGGCTGTAGATAATAGATAGTTGGTAACCCCTTTATGTAGTCGATGAATAAAGAAAGACCTGTTGGTCGTACCTAAAAAATAAAAGAATAGTTATTGGAGGGCAAGGATTCATCGACTACATAAAGGGGTTACCAACTATCTACTATCTACAACCAACCAACTATCTATCAACTATCTATCTACTAGCTGCTGCGCTTGTAGTACCACCTTGCTGGTCGCTCGAGGTGACAGGAGTGTTGGATTCGGTCACCACCTTGCCTCTGACCAGGGGGCGATTTAGCCCAGTTGGCTGATTTTTCGCCGGGGTGGAGTTGACCCTAGCTCCAGTGAGCTCTGCCATTCCTCCTGTAGCAGTGACTGCCGTAGGGTTGACTTTAGATTCGGTAACCTCTGTCTTGCCCGTTGATTTAAGACCCTCGGTCCTCGCCGGTATTATGAGAGTTCCGGTCTACTTCTTCTAATTACTTTTATTTGCTTGGTTCATATTTGTTCCCACGAGTGGCGAAGAAAGGGTTGTCCACCTCTCGCAGAGATCAGCAATGCGGGAGATAAGGCTGGCTAATCTGAAGGGCGCCAGGTATCCGGATGCTCCGTTTGCGACTGGGCTAGTTTTAAAGAGCCCCCAGCCAGGTTGATCATCGGCACGGGTCGCATGACACCTTGATCCAGCCTTTCACCTTAGCTATGATAGGAGATCGCAGAGGCCGGTGGCATGGCTATGGAAAAAGCTCCGCCCCAGTCTGCGAATCCTAGATTTTTTGCAGGCGGCGGTGTGGGGATAGATAATTTCTGAGCGTTAAATGGGGGTGGGTTTCTGAGTAGCATTAATATCAGAGCACTTATGCGCTGTGTGATTTCTGTGGCACTACGATTATAATATTTTTTAACAAAAAAATCACCAACTTATAATATTCAAAAATCCTATGATTTACAACAAAACCAAAAATCTTGTTCTCACATTTATCTTTAATTTTTAGTAATTTTAAAATTCGTTGAAAAAATATTAATAATTTTTAATCAAATAAATTAAACTAAATAACTATAATCATAATGTCTATAATCATAATATTTATGGATGATTTTAATTTATTTTTCTCAATAACAAAACTTGCCGTGATTCTGTAACAATTTGATTTCAAAGCTACAACCAGGATTTTCTAAAATATTCATAAATATTCAATCAATAATACAAATAATAATAAGAATGATGGCTAGACTCAAAAATTATAGAATAAAGCCAAGGTCAGACGATAAAAATATTTGATCAAATTTATCAAGGGTTGCCATTAACTTACTTAGTGCCGGTTTCTCGAGTGCCGGCTAACATTTCTCGAACAGATAAAGTCCCTGCTAAGGCATTTTGGTTTTCTCGAGCATCAATGTGAGAGCTAACTTTGACAGGGACTCGGACTCCCTGTTAAGCGTTTTCGGCTCGATAAAATGACAGCTGATTTCCCAAAGTCAACTAAGAGGAAGAAACGAAATCACAGCTGACTTTGCCATTGAATTTTACCCAAACAGCTGATGAAATAATCAAAGAAATCCATTTTTTGCGCTTTACAGCACAATTCTGTGCCCTAACAGCACTCTGTAATTGTTTCTCGTTCAGATAAATTAAAGGAGTCGAGAAAGCCAATTTGCTTTTACGAAGAGTTTATCTGGTCTTTAAGTTTTTCGGACAGATAGCTATCAGGGACTTTGACAGGGACTCGAGAAACCGGCCCTTAGAAAACTATTATTAGTTTTTTATATTTTTAAATATTTTCTGTGAAATAAAATAATTTGATCGTGGCCTAAGCCATTAGTAAGCCAAAGTATGACCTCTAGTTACAACGAAATTATGACCAATTATTATCTTTCTTTGGAATGTTGGTATTATCAAATATATGACGCACGGTCACATCGATTTCAAATTTCGTGCAAAAGTGAAAAAAAAGTGCAAATAGTTAATTTTAATCTAAAAAACAAGAAAAAGGTAAGTGATATCATAAATATTGTTGTTTGAATGTCTTATTTCCATCGTTACAGAGGTTAGTACCACAGATATTTTCGCCATTAATAAATATAAGCCTCCAGATGCTATCTTCAACACAAATTCTGCATTTCAGTGTCACTTGAAATGTTTTTAATCTTCACCAGGGGTAAATTGTGTGCGATGTTCATTAAATGGTTGTATGAATAGTACTTCAGTACTAACATAGTTGTTTAACTTAATCAAAATATTACATTTATTTCAGCCAGGCCGATTGAGACTTCTTGGGACCAGAACTGTTGCGCCTGCATTTCCCATATTTGATTTTTTCTTCTCATAGCTCTCATCCCCGACATAAAGCAGCTGATCAGAGGGAAAATGATCGGCCATGGCAAACTAGGCATAATTTCTGGAGAGATCCCTTAATTTTGTATTGAGATGTAATAATGGTAATTACTCTTTTTATTATTCCTGGTCTTACATTCATATCTTAATTATTTTGTATATTTTCAGAAGACAGGCTTGCAAGACATGGATACCTAAGACCTGCATTCGGCCAAGCAAAAACCGGGAGTGCTTCAGGAATTAAAAATGTTTAATTCCAATGCTTCGATTGTAAATATTATTAATAAAAATAAAATTTACATGAAAAAAAGTTTTTTTTTATTGTGGGAAATCAGATACTACAAAGTATTGAAAAACCAAAACTGGGAGATGGTTGAAAAGCAGATATTGCAAATAGAGGAAAACCATAACTGAGCACGTGTGGAAAATCTATAATGCGGGAAGTCGAAAAACCAGTGGAATTTGGCCTGCATTCTATGCCAGAGATCCAGATAGAAACCTCATTTCCCCCTTACTTTTTGTGTCACCCCGTGTATTTTGAAATCAGAGATGGAAGAAATGTAAGGGGTGAATGAGGTTTAGTCCCTTCCGCTTATATGGAGAAACCTGATATTTTCCAAAGGAATTTTCCCGGTGGGCAGCTGCAATGCACACACACACGCACATATCTACGGATTGTGTGTGTAAAATACGATTTTTTTTTGCTTATATGTATTTCGTGGGTTTGTGTGATCAGCGGAGAGAATAAATGTTTTTTTTACAAATCCACAGTTTGTCAATAACTTAACGTTTGAAAACTAATAAATAGTTTGCTGATCGGGTTTTTGGATTTAAAAATTAAAACTAGTTTTAAAAAAAATTTCGACTGCAAACTTTACAAAAATCTAAAGCAGCATGATTTTGGATATAGGAAAATCTGTAAAAGACCGACCCAGAATTTAAATGTATATACATAAGAAATTTAAATGCAGTTATTTGCGGGTATGCCATAAGATTATAAACAGCACATTTTTAAACCATTTTGACAACATTTATAATTAAATTGAAAAAAAAAAATCGAATTTGTAGCACACACGCGGAGCATAATTATTTCCGAATTAATTTGATTTTGTTAGATTTTTATGTCAATCCGTTCTGGAAGAATTTAGCTACTGACCGTATTATTGGTCCATAATTATATAGATTTATATTTACAATAATAAATTAAAACAAGAAAGGAAGCCAGCTTCGGCCAGCCGAAGCTTATATACCCTTGCAGATCATTCCTATTAATTTACAAATCGCAAAAATGTTAAATTTCCTATTATTTCTCATATTTCCGATCGTTCCTATGGCAGCTATTTGATATAGTAGTTCGATTTTGATAAAATTAAAATCGAAATTCGGAAATATTTAAAAAGAGTCATATCCCAGAGTAGAAGAGAATACAATAAAAACCAACGAAGCAATAATTTATTTCCTATTATGTTCCCATTAATTTTCCGATCGTTCCTATGGCAGCTATATGATATAGTTTTCCGATTTTGATAAAATGTTTTTCGAAATTCAGAAATAATTAAAAACGAATATTCCCAAGATTAGAAGGTAATACTTCAAAAAACACCGAAGCTAGAATTTTTTTTAAACGTTTTTTTTCCGATCCTCCCTATGGGAGCTATAGAATATAGTTGTCCGATCCGGTCGGTTCCGACTTATATACTAACTGTAGTAGTAAGAAGAAAGTTTCATCCCGATAGCTTAAAAACTGAGAGACTAGTTTGCGTAGAAACAGACAGACGGACAGACGGACTTGGCTAGATCGACTCGTCTAGTGATGCTGATCAAGAATATATATACTTTATGGGGTCGGAAACGTCTCCTTCACTGCGTTGCAAACTTCTGACTGAAATCATAATACCCTCTGCAAGGGTATAATAAAAACGGTAACGATTTTCTTAAAATCTTAAAAAAAAAATGCATCATCGAACAAAATTGTTGTGATATTTATTGTGCCCAGGGGTCTAAACTTAACAGAATTTGTCATCAACCGCTTGGGAGCTTTTTGTCTGTAAACTAGTGATTTGAGTGCTACCAAATGCTGCTCAAATTGTTAATTCACAGCATATTTTCGATTACCTTGTAACCTTGTAATTTTCAGATCTGTTTTTGGCGTTGGCTTATGTTTATGAAATCAACACCCTGAAGAAAAAAATACTAATATATCTCTAAAGGATTGCTTTGAAAGGGTTAATAATAATACATACCATCATAGTCTCTTATCAATTTTGCATTCGCTTGTTGCTTTTGAACAGTGACAAACTTCGGCAAAATGTTCGGTATAATAACCTTCTCCTTGATAAATCTTGAAGACATCATTTTTATCAGCTTTTCTCTGGTATTTACTTTGTCCTCTGTTAGTATATAAGTAGATTCATAAATAACAGCTTCTGGTGTTAGATTACACTTTAATGAAAGAGTTAGATGGATTTCCAATGGTATACCTAAATATTTGGCAATAATGGTAAAAATGGACTTTGTATTACATAATGTATCGTCATACATAATTAATCGTCAAAATGCTCAATTGAGGAGAGTTTGGTTTTCCAGAAGAAATCTATTTTGTGGTAGACAGTGTTTTTTCGTTTTGGGCGTTTGTTTGCGCGGTGCTTGGCTGAAACAAACTGGCGATCCCCGGGAGCCCCTAGATTTTGCATGACAATTACCAACTTTCTTGTATTTGTAGCAGGGATCGTAATTCCTATGATTTTTAAAATAAAAACTATAAAATAATAATTATTTTTGGATTTTTATTTAAAAAAATGCAAAATAAGTCTTATTTTCAATTTTTATAATAAAATTGTTTAATAAAATTTTATTATAATAAAATTGCAATTTTTTTTTAAATTCAAAATAAATCTTATTCTCCAATTTTTATTATAAAAACTGAAAATAAAAATTGAATGCACATATCTTTTGAACCAATTGGTATATTGCAAAAATATAAACATAGGATTGATTTTCGAGTCAATACCTTTTATCTGAGTTACGACACGACCATGTCCAAGGTCATTTTAAGAACTTAAAATTGCTTTTAATCTTCTTATATGTAGCTTCTATGTTCTGTGGAAGTAATATGACGTCAAAACAAGAAAGGAAGCTAGCTTCGGCCTGCCGAAGCTTATATACCCTTGCAGATAAAAGAAATACCTTTTTAAGTTGTCAGAAATCAAAACGCATACTTCCTGCAAAGTTACAATGAATTTTCTTATATTTGTTTGATTATTCGTATGGGAGCCTTAAGATATAGTGGTCCGATCCGGCTCGCTCCGACATATGTACTACCTGCAATAGAAAGAAAACTTTTGGGAAGGTTTCATTGCGATAGCTTTTAAACTGAGAGACTAGTTCGCATAGAAACGGACAGACGGACAGACGGACATGGCTAGATGGACTCGGCTATTGGTGCTGATCAAGAATATATATACTTTATGTGGTCGGAAACGTCTCCTTCACTGCGTTACAATATCTGACTGAAATTATAATACCCTCTGCAAGGGTATAAAAAACTATGTAGTACCAGAAAATCTAAATGATACGAATAAATAGCCCAGTCGAAATGCACCTGTCCCTCTGTCTATTTTTGCACAAACTAATAAAAAAACAAGAGAGAACGTTATAGTCGGGTGTCCCGACTATCAGATACCCGTTACTCAGGTAAAGGGAGTGCGAGGGAGATGGAGATAGAAACTTTGATCACGCATAAATTTTTAACGAATGGTCCGATTTGAAAAATTTAGCAACTCCTAGAATCTGCATGCAAAACGCCAATCTTCTAGCTTTTATAGTTTCCGAGATCTCAGCGTTCATACAGACAGACGGACAGACGGACATGGCTAGATCGACTCGGCTAGTGATCCTGATCAAGAATATATATACTTTATGGGGTCGGAAACGCTTCCTTCTAGCTGATACATACTTTTGCACGAATACAATATACCCTTTTACTCTACGAGTAACGGGTATAATGAAAGCCGCAAATTTGAAATTATTTATAAGTATATATTTAGTTAGGTTAAGTTTTATATGATCCACAAAAATATTCTCTTATTCCTAAAAATTCGCGGTTTTTGAAGAATCGATAATGTTGAGCCAAGTATAAGCAATAGTGCCTTAGCTAAGAAGAGAGCAGTCCAACCAATCTGAAGATCCTCCTGTTCTTAAGAACTCGCGGTTTTTGTGAAGAATCGATTAATATAGAGACCTTATTTAGATTATATATTGATTCTTTCAATCAAGAGCTTCAAAACCTTGTTTTTGAAGTCCACCGCTACGCGAAAGTACACTTTTAAAGAGCTTTTAACCCTCCTAGCGAAAATCGAAGCTTGTCTAAATTCCAGACCGCTATCTCCCATGTCACTGATATCTTAGCGTTGACACCAGGTAACTTTCCGGTCGGCGGACCTCTTCTGTCCATAGTGAAACCCGAAGTAAGGGGAGAATCCATGGTGAATCGGTGGCAACACCGCTCCATCAAAAATTCCAAACTCGATGGAAAGAGGAGTATCTTAAAAAGCTCCACAAGCGCAACAAGTGGCAGTCCCCAACCGAAAATCTCTGCATTGGCGACATGGTAGTCATCAAGGATGACATCCTGCCCTCGAATGAGTGGCGCCTTGGCAGGCTGCCCTCATCGACCAATGTACGCCAACGAGCTGCATCGACGCATCCCTGGCGTCCGCCTTCCGCTTGCCCACCACCACCGTCGGCGATGAAAGGATCTGCACGGCCGAAGGTCGACAACGGAATCAAACTGGAAGTGGTCCTGAAAGTCGAGCCGAACGTCCGCATCAGCACCCCTATCCGAGAGCTCTCCGACACGGTGGTCGACAAATACAAGGATCTCCCGTTGGCCGACGAATGTTTTTACTTGCCGGCAACCATCTCCGTGATCCTGGGTGCGGATGTCTACGCCAAGGTCATCCGAACTGGTTTCCATTTGGCCCAGAGGACGGCATTCGGGTGGATTCTGTCCGGCACCTGTAACCAAGCATAGACGACTTCGTTGCAACGCTAGCGATTGCAAGGGGGGCGGAATGTTCAGGCCGCGAAGCACCCGGTATGGTCCGCTCTCCCCTCTCTCCAAATGCCCACTTCCAGGCACTCCCGCCCTCCAGCTCCCTGAAATATCTCCACTGCGCTCTGAAGCGCAGCACTAAATTAGGTTTAAGTCAGTTCTCATTGTAAACTCCGAGAAATACCTGCCTGGCCGGTCCGCGCAATTTTCAAAAGTTCCAAGTGTTTTTTTTTTACTTCTCTCTCGCGATTGCCAAGTGTTTCTTCCCTTCTTATATAAATTGAAAAGAAGTCTTATTCTCCACTTTTTATTATAAAAATTGAAAATAAAAATCGAATGCTCCTATCTTTTGAACCAATTGGAATATTGCAAAAATATAAAAACTGGGTTGATCTGCGAGTCAATACCTTTTATATGAGTTATATAGAAGGACATTTTAGGGACTTTAAATGGCTTTAAATGATATATATATGTAGCTTCTATTTTCTGTGGATGTAATTGACGTCAAAAAAACCATGTAGTAAAAGACATCGATTAATCGTTATTCATCTCCTTTTATTTATAAGCCATGAAGTAACTAATAATTTTTTACGATGGTCAATATTGGTTCCTCTTGCCCTAAACAATTCGCGGTGTTGACGTATTATAGGAATCATGTATGTAGGGAAATACAAATTGCCACCATAAGAACATAAATACAAATTCCAACCGAATTTCATCTGATGAGATTAGCAACATATATTTATACCCGTTACTCGTAGAGTAAAAGGGTATATTGCATTCGTGCAAAAGTATGTAACAGCTAGAAGGAAGCGTTTCCGACCCCATAAAGTATATATATTCTTGACCAGGATCACTAGCCGAGTCGATCTAGCCATGTCCGTCTGTCCGTCTGTCTGTCTGTCTGTCCGTCTGTCTGTCTGTCTGTATGAACGCTGAGATCTCGGAAACTATAAAAGCTAGAAGATTGGCATTTTGCATGCAGATTCTAGGAGTTCCTACGCAGCGAAAGTTTGTTTCAAAAAGGTGCCACGCCCCCTCTAACGCCCACAATCGCTTATATACGATTTTAAAAATTTCAATATTTCGGAAAAGTAAAAATGCAGTTTTATTGTGTTTATCAATACCTAGCGAAATGTAGAAAAAATTTTTCAAATCGGACCATTCGTTAAAAAGTTATGCGTGTTCAAACTTTCTATCTCCATCTCCCTCGCACTCCCTTTACCTGAGTAACGGGTATCTGATTGTCGGGGCACCCGACTATAGCGTTCTCTCTTGCTTTGACTTTTTTATGTTTCAGTCGCAGAATACCTGTTATTTTAAGACTATTATTATGAAAGTCATGGAATTAAAGTTACGGAGACTTTTATTATTTTGGTCAGAAAATAACTGTTATTCTCTGACTTTTATTTTAAAAGTCTGAAATAACAGTTACTTCATGACCAATTTTAAAAAAGTTAAAAAAATGTAGGTCATTGCGGATATGAATAGTCCGTATTTAATTGGTTTTATGGTTATACCCGTTACTCGTAGAGTAAAAGGGTATATTGTATTCGTGCAAAAGTATGTAACAGCTAGAAGGAAGCGTTTCCGACCTCATAAAGCATATATATTCTTGATCAGGATCACTAACCGAGTCGATCTAGCCATGTCCGTCTGTCCGTCTGTCTGTATGAACGCTGAGATCTCGGAAACTATAAAAGCTAGAAGATTGGCGTTTTGCATGCAGATTCTAGGAGTTCCTACGCAGCGCAAGTTTGTTTTAAAAAAGTGCCACGCCCCCTCTAACACCCACAATCGCTTAAAATCGCTTTAAAATTTAAATATTTCGGAAAAGTAAAAATGCAGTTTTATTGTGTTTATCAATACCTATCGAAATGTAGAAGAAATTTTTCAAATCGGACCATTCGTTAAAAAGTTATGCGTGATCAAAGTTTCTATCTCCATCTCCCTCGCACTCCCTTTACCTGAGTAAAGGGGCACCCGACTATAACGTTCTCTTTTGTTTGTTTATTAAAAACGTAATTTTAAAACTACCACAGAAGACAACTCTTTATAAAGGAAACAACTATTTATGCTAAGCAATGTCAAAAAAGGCATCAAGTAAATCAATTGGATATTAACCGCATTTTAGAATTATTATTTTGTTTTCTGTACTTTTGTTTTCATTAATTTTTCACCTTGGTTAGAATTATATTAGTATAGACAGGAAGACAGGTGGAAGGGGAAGCCGTGAATCAAATTGTTTAAACATTTCCAATTGTTTAAACAATATGAGCCACGTGTAAGAAAGAGCAAGAGCAATCAATCAATTGATTTGAACAATTAGTTTTTTTAATATTATCAATGCGATTTGTTGTGGAAATGAAAATGAAATATTCTGTTAGCAAAAGTATATCACTATGGACGGCAGTACATGTAGTGACGAAGCGCACCAGGAGAGTGTATAGCCGCAAAATTGAAAATCTGCTGTGATAGTCCGATCGTAATGAGTAATACACCAATCGAAAGGTATTGCAAAAGGTATTGCTTAAAGGATTGCATACCAAGACTTTAAGAAAATTAATTGGATTGGGAGAGAGAGCGGTGAAAGTGAAAAAGTGCAAATTTCGAAATTTGGAGCTGTTGGGGCCGGTGGGGATAAATGCCCCCTCGAAATGTTTTAGTAGTTTTCTTATTGAAAATACCCGTCGAATGATGGGTCATATGATAAAATCCGATGCTCCGTTCAAAAGTTATAGCCAAAATAAGATTTTCTTCTTCTTCCCAAAATGAAAATTTAATTCTGTTTGTCAGTTTGTCCACTTGTCCAAAATATGTTTTTTAAGTTCTGAAAATTTGATATGACGTTCATCACATCGATATAAAAAACTTTTGTTCTACCACTTTTGGAAAAACCCGCTAGTTTAGCGGGAAAACAGCTATAAATAGCTAAAATTCGGAAAGCTTCTATACTACTACTTTCTATACTACTAAAGCTACAGACTTGTGCTGCATCTCGTATGAAAGGTATTTTGAAATGCTATAAACGGTTCTATATGCAATTTGTGTAAATGTAATAGTTAAAAAGATATGAACAAAAGAAAATTTTTTAAAACTTTTTTTTAGCTTTTTTTTATTTTTCTCAAAAACGGCTCTAACGATTTTCTTTAAAACTTGAAACTGTATAGTCCTTGAGATTCCTTAAATTTTGGTATATAACACATTACTGTTAAAAGTCACGTTTAAAAGTTATTCAGAAACGAAAATAGCCACTTTTGCCAGCTCATAACAATGAATACTGCCCAAGGGCCGTTCATTTACAAGCCGAACAGATTTGGCCAAAAAAAAAAATTTTACATTTTTGATTTGCCTGAAACTTTTTTTACATGTTCTATTCGGAAAATGAGCAATCATGTGTATCAGGATTAGTCCGAAAAAAAATTTTTAAAGTTTTCCAAAATTTGACAAATTTGAAAAAGTACCCTCTCATTGAAAATCTTTATCTCCGGTTATATGAATCCGCGTGACTTCATGTCTTTTGCATAAATTCCTCTAAAATCTCTTCTTAAAAAAAATTAAAAAAAAAATAAGTTTTAGTTTCTTAAAAATAAAAGCAAATTAAGATTCTAAAAAATTTTGCATTGAAATTTTTTTTTTTATATTTCAATGTATGCGCCATATTGTTAGTTACAATCGGTTTTTGTAAACAGTTGGAGCCATTTTTAGTTTTTAAAATATAGAATTTTTTTTTAACAAGGCCTCTGCTTTTTTCTATGAAAACACGTCGCAGCAAGTAGGGCTACTCTCTCACTCTTATCGGATCCTTATGGAATTCATGTTTTTTCATCGTTTACTAGTCCTTTAACAATTTTTAATGATTAAAAGTTAAGTTTTAAGTGTTTTAAAAATTTCTGAATGACAAAAAGTATTTATACCCGTTACTCGTAGAGTAAAAGGGTATATTGTATTCGTGCAAAAGTATGTAACAGGGAGAAGGAAGCGTTTCCGACCCCATAAAGTATGTATATTCTTGATCAGGATCACTAGCCGAGTCGATCTAGCCATGTCCGTCTGTCTGTCTGTCTGTCTGTCTGTCTGTCTGTCTGTCCGTATGAACGCTGAGATCTCGGAAACTATAAAAGCTAGAGGATTGGTATTTGGCATGAAGATTCTTGGAGTTCCTACGCAACGCAAGTTTGTTTCAAAAGGGTGCCACGCCCCCTCTAACGCCCACAATCGCTTAAAATATTAAAGACTTCAACATATTTCTTTATTTATAAAAAGCAATAACATATTTTTTCTAAAAACAAAATATAATTATTCAACACTTCCATCATATTCAATAGATGGATTGAGATGAGATGAGATACAGTAGAGTAAAGTAAAATACAGTAGGGGTCACAATTTTAGCAGACCATGCTCGACCTATCATATTTTCCCAATATCTCCTTTCCTATTAGAGATTTTGACTTCCTGTTTTCACCCACCTGTGCGCAATAAATAGAAAAACTTCCACTGTTAATATCGTCCCATTCGCGAAGAAGTGCTTTTGCACAAGAGATGGAAAAAATAACGATATACTATCGATAAATCGATGTTTATGTGCATACAAGCGCACATAACGGGTGCCATATATGTATGTATGTATTTATTTTGCGCGCAAAAGAAATATACGGTGCATGTTAAGTTACATATGTATATATATGTATGTTTGTATGCAGAGCTAAAATTATTTTATGCTTACAAATCTTATGCAATACATTTACTTTTCTTATAGTCTGAAACGTTTTAAGCAAGCTTTAAAATGTAAATACATACATACAAAACACGCGGCGCGGGTCATGAAAAAATTATACTGTATGTACATTCATACATACATATGTGTAAAGTTTTCGAGCTGTGTGAGTTACACATATACATACATTCATAAATTCAGACATGGCTTATTCCACGTGAAACGTGACAGGCCCGTTTGGGTCAAATCTCAGAATCAATCGAAACTTATTTTTTCGATAGAGGATTGAAATATAAGGATGGGTTTTTGTTTTTTTTTTTATCTCTTACCGTTTATTTTTAAAAATATTATTGTAAATTAGCTCCTATTTTTCAGTTATGCATCATGTGAGACTCGTTTGAGTTATTTTAATATTTGGTATGCAACTTTGTGGGATATCTTCATATCTTTCAGAAAAATATTTTTAAAAATTTTTAAATTTAAAATTAACTATTTTTTAAGAGAATTTTAAATTTAAAAAATTCTGTACGCCGGAATACACGCGACTTCCGAAAAAAATAATTATTCTTATTTTGCTTCATCAATTCTTCACGAAGTGGTAAAATAAAATTTTTGTAATTGCAAGTCCTACTAGTAAAGACAACGATTTTAGTTTGGCAACTTTGCATCAAGCAACAACAGCGCAACGTGTAAGAAGAGAACAGCAATACGAGCACGGGAGAGCAGGAATAGTGCTTTCCCTTTCTTACACGTTGCGCTGTTGTAGCTTGATGCAAAGTTGCTAAACTAAAATCGTTGTCTTTACTAGTAGGACTTGCAATTACAAAAATTTTATTTTACCACTTCGTGAAGAATTGATGAAGCAAAATAAGAATAATTATTTTTTTTGGAAATCGCGTGTATTCCGGCGTACAAAATTTTTTTAATTTAAAATTCTCTTAAAAAATACTTAATTTTAAATTTAAAAATTTTTAAAAATATTTTTCTGAAAGATATGAAGATATCCCACAAAGTTGCATACCAAATATTAAAATAACTCAAACGAGTCTCACGTGATGCATAACTGAAAAATAGGAGCTAATTTACAATAATATTTTTTAAAAATAAACGGTAAGAGATAAAAAAAAAAAAACAAAAACCCATCCTTATATTTCAATCCTCTATCGAAAAAAAAAGTTTCGATTGATTCTGAGATTTGACCCAAATGGGCCTGTCACGTTTCACGTGGAATAAGCCACATCTAAAAAAATTCTTTTGCGCGCAAAACTTACTTGGAACAATTTTCTTCCTTTCCTTTCTTCTTTTTCGCGCAAAAGAAGTACATATGTATATGTATGGGACTTTTATATTATGTGCGCTTGTATGCACAACAACAATTATTTTCGTGCTAACATATCGGTTACCATAATATTAATGTATGTATGTACATATGAAGTTCTATTACGTTTGCTGCAGTTTATTCATATTAAGCATGGTAAATTGCATTAAGCCAAATACCAAACAATCGTAAGCGTAAGTAATAGTGTTGGGTAAACACTGTTCACCTTAGTGAACAAGATCAGTTGCTCACTTTTAAGTGAATGAATCAACTCACTAACTTGGCTCACTCACTTGTTCAATGAGTAACTCACTTGTTCAGTGAGTAACTCAGTTGTTCAGTGAGTAACTCAGTTGTTCAGTGAGTAACTCACTTGTTCAGTTGCTCACATGTTCAGTTACTCACTTGTTCAAATTTGCAAATTGTAAATTCTTCAGTTGCTTACTAATTTTTTACTTTTTTAAATAAATACAGTTAGTTAGTCAAAATTTAGGTTAGTGTCACTAAAAAAAAAATTCAGGTTAAACTTTTGAGATCATATTTTATTTCGAAAACAAGGCACTTCTTCTTTCATATGAAGGCACTAAAACTTAACTAAACTAAAACTTTTCAGCGACATATTTTTGCAAACGTTGGGAAGCTACAATTTCGAGTTGCCACACAATTATAAGTAAGCAAGGTTGCCACTATTGAAGTGAACCAGGGAAAAAACCAAATTAGAGAGCGAAGCAGAAGAACCATTGAACCACTGTTCCCTGCAGTGGGAAAAAGAACTAGTAAAAAAAAATCATGATCGTGCTACGAACTTGTGGACTTATAAATGAGAATAGAACTGAACTGAACGGAGTTAGTGAGCAAGTAAACAACTGAACAAGTGTGAGCGAGTCAGCAAGTGAGCAACTGAACATGTGAGTGAGCAAGTGAGTAAGTGAGCAAGTGAGCAACTGAACAAGTGAGTGAGCAGTGATCAATAGTTGTGAACTTGTTCACTCACTCACTGAGGTGAGCGACTCTTTTTTGTTCACTCACTCATGAACAACCCAACACTAGTAAGTAATAGAAATATGTACATTCAAAATAATAATTGTTGTTGTGCATACAAACGCACATACATAACGTAACGAGTCCCGTACATTTATTTTCCGCGCAAAAAAAACATGTTAGATTTTGCTAGATGTCTGCATTTTTCAGAAGTACATGTACATATGTATGTGTGTATAATATACACTGTATATGTATGTACATACATATGTGAAACTTAAGCGGTCCGAAAACTTTACACATACAGTAACATTTTTCCATGGCACGTGCCGCTTGATTTGTATGTGCATATGTACATATGTAATGTAAAGCTTGCTTAAAACATTTTAGACCAGCGGTCGGCACACACATACAATAACGTTTTGTTTAATATTTGTATGAGTAAATTGCACTGGGCAGATCATCAGAGTGTGTGTGCAGACCGCTGTTCTACAGTATACGTGAGCGAGCAGCGGCTGGGCAGAACAAAACCCTATGTTCACTTAATAGGGCGCTGCCGACCGCTGCTTTAAAGCGTTATAAGTTCGCCAAACCAAATTTAGAGACGACATTATTTCGCGCGATCTTATGACGTTTAGAAGGGACTTAATTTCGCGGCTGGCGAAACTATGTCGTTTATTTCTCGGCGGACTTATGTCACTTTAAAATGACATAAGTCCGCCACAAGTAGTTTTTAAACGTCATAATTTCGCGCGAACTTATGTCGCTTAGCAGCGACATAATTCCGCGGCTGGCGAAATTATGTCGTTTTTTCTGCGGCGGACTTATGACGTTCTCAAACGTCATAAGATCGCGCGAAATTATGTCGTTTAAAAACGGCGGAATTATGTCGGCGGAATTAAGTCGTCACCCCACAGACAGACAGACAGACAGACAGACAGACAGACAGACAGACAGACAGACAGACGGACAGACAGACATGGCTAGATCGACTCGGCTAGTGATCCTGATCAAGAATATATATACTTTACAGGGTCGGAAACGCTTCCTTCTACCTGTTACATACTTTTGCATGAATACAATATACCCTTTTACTCTACGAGTAAAGGGTATAAAATTGGTCTCAAGGCTTACCTCGAAAAAAAATTTAAAGTTGTAAACTAGTGTTTTTCATAAACCGAGAATTCTTAAGAAGAAGAGGATATGTTTTCGTGGATCATACATAACTTAACCTAACTAAATATATACTTATAAATAAATAATAAATAAATTTTCGGCTTTCATTATACCCTTGCAGAGGGTATTATAATTTTGGTCAGAAGTTTGTAACGCAGTGAAGGAGACGTTTCCGACCCCATAAAGTATATATATTCTTGATCAGGATCGATAGGGGAGTCGATAGGGACATGGTCGTGTCATAACTCATATGAAAGGTATTGACTCGAAGATCAACCCAGTTTTTATATTTTTGCATTTTATATTTTTATATAAATTGAAAAATAAGGTCTATTACGTTTTCCCATTTGCCGAGCCAAACTAAGTATGTGGTATTTTTCCCATATTTTTGGACGCTGTTTGGGCCTTCATTTTTTTTAACTCATAACACTTATTTGCAGTCCCTGATTTGTAGTTTTCGAGATCTCTACGTTCATACGGGCAGACAGAAGGACAGACAGACATGGTTTGATCGATTTTTTATATGCATACATACCAACAAATACAATTTACACTTTTATTTTAGGAGTAACGGGTATTAATATTGCAATGTACCTATTGGGCCCTAAAATTCCCAGATTTTACGAGAGGAGTCTCGACTACAACCGTAGCCATGACCTCCAGAAAAGCTAGTAAGAAGATAAGAAGTTAAGAATAATCAGAAAGCTTAAATTTACCGGGGAGCACTTTGACGATTTAATTTTGCAAGCTGGTGTTATTAATTCTAAGCATACCTTTTTTCAAATCGTTTATTAGCCGTTGTTTATCAGGTGGTGACATATTCCATAGAGTTATCGAATTTTCATAGAACTTTATAGAGGTAATGTCAACTGCATCATAGACAATCATATTATTATCCATAATTAAACGGTTATTTAACTCTTGAAAATCTGCATCTGAAAATTGATGTATGCCGGAAAAGCTTTGAGATACGTATATTGGTTCATAATGACTTATTTTTACTGTTATGTCAGCCTTCCGGGGTATATTAGGCTTTCCCACTGTTCCGACCAGTGCAAAAAGGAATAATGGACTCCAAATTAGGGCTACGAGAACCAATATAATTGTACCACCTATTAAGAGTTTGGCATACAACGCCTTTGGTTCACCGCGTAGGACAGGAAAATCTGTATCCATTTGTCTATAGCAACGTACAATAAAAACTGACTGGAAAATGTCTTCCATTTTTATCCATTCCATTACTGTAAGAGTTGTGTCTATGCATACCCAGTCCAACATGGTTCGAAGAATATACAAAAATGGAATTTCCATGTAGCTAAGAAGTACATATATTATTACGTATCTTAAATAACACAGTTAACAACATAATAAAAAAAAGCTCCTTAGCATATAGTTAATTTTAGAAATGCGATTGACATTTTATGTTTTCTAAAAATATATATTTTTAACGAGAGGTTTTTGCAAAAAAAAAATAAATAAATTTTTTTTTGTTTTTTTTTTGTAGATTAATATCGTAGGATTATACAAACAAAGTTTTAAGTCAATCGGACAAAAACTTTAGAAGTTAGGGTAAAATTAGTATTAGTAAAATTTTACTACAAAAAAATTAATTTTTGACTTTGAACGGTAAAAAAAATATTTAAAGCTAAAAAATAAAAAAAAAACTTTCCAGGGGCGGGGTTTTTCTCTTCTTAAACGAAATGTAAAAGCAGAATGGTGCTTCGTGAGTTATAGCGTCGCAATCATGGAGCAAAATAAAGAGAAAATACGGAATATTTTGTGCAGTTTATGGACACGATACAGTTTCCATTTCCACCGCACAACGATGGTTTCAACGTTTTCGTTCTGGTGCAGAGGTGGTCAAAGAAGGAAGGCCTGTCGTAGAAAATTGCGATAAAACTGACATAGTAGTGTCCGTACCATCGGTCAAGAGCTTGGCGTAAGTCATCAAGCCGTTATAAACCATTTGAAGAAGCTTTGAGTCACTTAAAAGCTCGATGTAATAAAAGAAAAAAATAATATATTAAAAATACCGCAGGACTTTTTTGACAATCCAATATAATCCGATAGTATCGACTATTTAAATTAGTCGATGTTATTTAAATGATACTTAATAATATGCAAAAGGTTTGAATTAAATCCATCTCACCAGTTTTTGTCGAAAAAATCGAAAAAAGGATTTAATATTTTATGTGTTGAGGCAAACCAATGTTTGTTATATTTTAAAATATCATATGTAAATAATGTTTTTCGTTTCGGAATATATAAAACGAGGACGGAAACTAACTTCGGCATGCCGAAGATTTGCAGATTTGCAGATTTAACGAATTAAAATTTGACTACAATAGCAACATAAATTAATAAACAAAATATTTCAGAATTCAAAAAATTAAAATTTTAAATTTTTCTCCCTATTGTTCCTATGGGAGCTATAGGATATAGACGTCCGATCGGCACGCGCTTTTACCCTGATCAAGGTATGCACAAAAAAATACGATCTGGAAAGATTCTTGTCAATAGCTCTTACACTGAGCGAAATATCTTCATTTTATAAAAGCTATATCCGATTTTTCCTATGGGAGCTATAGGATATATACGTCCGATCGGCACGCGCTTTTACCCTGATCAAGGTATGCACAAAAAAATACGATTCATGTCAATAGCTTTTACACTGTGCGAAATATCTTGAATTTTGCAAGTTATATCCGATTGTTCCTATGGGAGCTATAGGATATAGACGTCCGATCGGGTCGATTTTCATACTTGCATTATTCTTATAACTAAGGCTTCTACCGGTGACAGTGACACGAGTAGCGAAAGTGGACTTTGATTAGATAATTTTGATTGGTCAAAACTGTGGCCTGATGGGATGGCTTTTAGGCTGCATCTTTTGTTTAATTAATTTGGATTGGCCAAAGCTTTTATGCTGACGAATGGGTTCTCATGCTGGACCCTTTGTTTAAAAGTCTGAATATTGTTTATGTCTGCCGTCGTCGATAAAGGCTTGTAAAGTGTTTATAATTCGGGTGACGCCGATCGAAGGCGTTGGAAAGTGTCCAGGCGTTAGAGCACCCAAGTCGCTTGGATCCGACGATAGTGGAGTCAAGGTGCGAGAATTTAAGATCGCCTCAACGTCCGCGGCTGCAGTAGAGAGCTCTTCAAAGGTGAGCCTAGTATCTCGGAGTGTGCGATTGAGTAGTCCTTTGACACTTTTCACTCAGCTAAAGGGAGTGCGAACGGTGTACTCGGGTTGGTGTCCCGACTATCTATTGGGGCTAAAGGGAGTGCGAGGGAGATAGATATATAAACAATTTTGATTGCGTATAACTTTTTAATGAATGGTCCGATTTGAAAAATGTCTTCTACATTTCGATAGGTATTAATAAACACTATAAAATTGCGTTTATATATTAAAATCTTAAAAGATGTGGCCTCCAGACACATTTGAAAATCGTTTATGGCGATTGTGGGCGTTAGGGGTTAGGGGGGGCGCGGCACCTCGATGAAACAAACTTGCGCTGCGTAAGAAGCCCAAGAATATGTGTGTGAAATCTCAACCTTCTAGCTTTTATAGTTTCCGAGATCTCAGCGTTCATACAGACAGACAGACAGACGGACAGACAGACGGACAGACGGACATGGCTAGATCGACTCGGCTAGTGATCCTGATCAAGAATATATATACTTTATGGGGTCGGAAACGCTTCCTTCTAGCTGTTACATACTTTTGCACGAATACAATATACCCTTTTACTCTACGAGTAACGGGTATAAAAATTGGTGATCGATGTAACAGTTTCACCCTTGAAAAGAAACTGCTTGCTCGACTCTAGCTTGTTGTTGGCCCCTGCGAAATTCATGGCGTTATCGCAGAAGATGTCGGATGGGAGTCCACGTCGGGCAATCAAGCGTTTGAGGGCTGCTATGAAGCTGTCTGTGGTAAGATCCGATACCACCTCCATGTGTGTTGCCGTTGTGGCAAAGCAAATGCAAACAGCTAAGTAAGCCTTGCTGGGGGGTTTTCCGCGGATGCGCAGGTAGACATTAACCGGCCCGCAGAAGTCGATTCCGCATCTTGAAAACGGACGAGACGGTGTGATGCGTTCCTTGGGTAGCTGACCCATTAATTGCGTTTCCAGAGTTGGTCGTTAGCGAACGCAATGTACGCATGAGCGAACGACTTGTCGTGCCAAATCTCTCGCGTTCACTACCCAGAACTGCTGTCGGATTGTCGGATTGTCGGATTGGTGCGACAAGGGTTTTTGGTCCAGCGTGATAGTTTTGGAGATGGAGATGACGAACGAATAAATCTACGAAGTGATCCTTTCTAGGTAGAAAAATTGGATGCTTTTGAGAATCAGGGTAGTTTGCAAGTTCCAGACGCCCTTCAACTTCAACAACAAACCATCAGTAACCTGTATAAATAAACTAAGGTTTTTTAGGTTATTACGAAGAGGATGGCCCTTGCGCAGCAACTATGTTTCTTGATGGAAGTGCTCGGCTTGGATGTTCCACACGATGCAGTGTAATGCCCGCTGCAACTCAGTGGGAGTCGGCGATAGCGACTGAGTCAGGAACACTTTACGGCTGCGATCCGAAAATCTGTACATCCTGGCAACAACAAGTAAACAGCGATAAAACGAGCTGATTTTATGAATTCCTGAGAGCCTTGGGTTATTGACGGTGTGTACGACGAAGGCTGATTTCCTTGCCTCCAGTTGCACAACCTCCATGTCGATGTCTTCTTTATTGTCATTTGGCCAATGATGATGATCTCTTCGCAAAAATTCAGGTCCCAGAAACCATATCAAGGTTTGCAGGTCAGCAACTGTACAGCCTCTGGTGAGTAGATCTGCCGGCTTGCAGTGAGTTGGAACGTGTCTCAAATGACAGTCTGCTGTTGACTCCTAAATTTCCGAAATTCGATTGGCGACGAAGGTTGACAACGTGGCTGAGTGCCAGTGTAGGACGATTTGGGAGTCGCACCACAAGTATGTGGTCGGCTCTCTGTCCGCGAAGATTCCTGCGATTTTCCGATAGAGTTGAGAGAGCAGATGTGCCCTACAGAGTTACAACTTAGGCAGCGAAAGCATCTTGGTTGGGGCATTTCTGGACTTGGATGTTATGATGAGCTCATCTGACCAAAGTGTCCGAGCGTAGACGCAGCAGCCGTTCGCCCTGATAGATGCGTCGCAGAATCCATGTATCTCCAGAGAGCGTGTCGTTAGTTGGAGACAGTATCGTTGGATGGCTACAGATTTTAAAGACGTGAGCGATTGAAGGAGCGATGTCCATGCGGTATGGATGCCTTGCGGAACGGACTCATCCCAGTGTAGTTTTAATAACCACAGTTCTTGTAGTATGATTTTGGCAACTATTATAATTGGTGTTACTAATCCCAACGGGTCGAACAGCGAGGACCCTATTGACAGAATAGTACGCTTGGTAACAAGGTCCGATTTGGTTATAGGCGAAAACGAAAATATGAATATGTCCAAATATTGATCCCATTTCAGAACAGGTGCGCTGGTATCGTCTTTTACAAACTTACTGTGATTTGAATGCCATTTAGAGTGTTCAAATTGGCCGTCTTTCAGGATAGCTGTGACTTCCTCCTTAATTTAATGAAGTTTCATTTCTGTGTCTGCTCCGCCAAGGAAGTCATCAACGTAGAACGATGATTTAATGGCTCTAGCTTCGAGCTTATAGTTGTCGGTGTGTTGATCTGCAAGGTAAGCTAAGCTGCGTATGGCTAAATACGGTGCGGCCGCAGTGCCATAAGTGACCGTATTCAGTTCAATTTCTCCAAATGATGTACTGGTATCTCCGGTCCTCTGCAGATATTTGCACCTGACGAAACATTTTGACCACATCAGTAGTCATTGCGTTCTGATATATACGAAAACGAAGGAGCAATGTGTAGAGATCTGGCTGAATGGTCGGTCCAACAATAGTAGATCGTTGAGGGATTTCTGAGATGTTGTCTGACAAGAGGCGTCGAAGACTACTCTCAGCCTAGTCGATGTGCTGCTGGGCTTAAGCACGCAGTGGTGCGGAATGTAGAAATGCGAAGTATGTAGGTTTGGGTGGCCTACCAAGCCAGCAATGCGTTAGAGGAAAGGTCCCACGATGAAATGTCTATCTCCGCTTCTGGGTGATAGGCAATGTGTGATGTAACTCAAAAATCAAGGAGCAACTCAAAATCAGTTTGTCGAGATTTAATTGTGCTTAATTTGCGTTGGTGTGTCCCCGATGCTACTAATCTTCATGTTGCGTTTGTTCCGAGGCAATCGCAGCTTCTGGACGAACTCTTCCGAAATGAAGTTCACCTGGGAACAGGAATCCAGTAGGGCTCGTCCTACCTTGTAGCATCCAGATGCGTCCTTCACCAATACTAATGCAGTTGAAAGACATACTTGATGGGTTCCTCTGGGGGCGAGGCTTATGGCCGCCTGGTTGGCTGATGAAGGCGTCGGCAGAAGGCTTTCTATCCGATTCTAAATATTGACAGTGCCGTTTCACGATTTGAGCGCATCTGTCCCACGAAGGTAATACGGAGTAATCGAGCGATTCGTTCCACTTCCTCTTGGTCTCATGATCAACATTGCCCATGACTGGCATGGCCTGCGAGATCTGCGATTCAGTGCCCAGAGATCGCAACGAGTTTTATAATGCGGAGGCGTTATCTATAAGGCTGCGCAGATGTTGCCCGTTGGACTTGGCGGCGGGCTGCAATGCGAACAATGACGATATGTTGTCGAGAAAAACAAGCGCCTTCGTGTAGTTTTCGAGAGTAACCTGGAAAGCTCGAACAGTTTCCAGAACTGGCCCTCTTAGACAGTTCATCATCTGGTTGAACTTCTCAATTTTGGAGAGGCTTAACTGGTTCGCTACGACTTGGTTGAATGATGGGATAAAGTTCTGATACTCGGAATATTTGCCGTCCAATATTGACAGTGATATCCGTGGCAGTTTGACTGCTGACGTATGACCGACATTAACCGTAGTTTCATGAATTGCGGTGCTGTTTGCGTCTGGTCCGAGCTGCTCCTGAATAGAGACTTTGGTGTGGATGAGCAGCTCTTCTTCACGTTGCGATTCTGCCGGGTCCATCATCTCTATATTTTCTTGAATTGACAATGCGAGTTTGAAGTAGGAATCCAGAATAGTCATAAGGCACGTCAGGGTTCACTGACTGGCTAATTCTGGAAAGATTACTGTGAGTGTCCATACGCTGCGCTTCAAGATGTTCGATGGTAGGCATTTTGCAAGTTCCACGTTCCAGTTCTGTCATGAGTTGATCTGTCAACGCCGTGGACAGCATGCACACACACACGTATGAGAGTGCGAAGGATATGACGATATGTAGTGGAAAGTTTTGGCTCGCCAGGCTTGTTATGTAACAGGCTGGCGGATGCGAGCACGCGATGTGAGGATCGAGGTTATGTGCGAGATTGATGGATGCTGTGTCCGCCGAGTACGATGTGAAGATGGGGGACCGAACGTCGACCCCAGCTTTGACCTGATAGATCTGGAGGACCGATGTCGACTCCAACGACGAGAAATGCAGGTAGATTTGGAGGACGATGTCGACTCCAAAAATGAAGTGTTTATAGATTTGAAGGACGTGGTGTCGACTCCAACGACGAGAGGGTGATAGATTGGAGGACGGTGTGTCGACTCCAACGACGAAAGGTTGATGAGTGTGGGGCTAAGCAGCGGTGGGGTAGCGTATAGCACTTTAAGCACCGACAGCGAAGCACCAATATGTTGCGCGTAGGCGGGCTACTTAACAATGCGCGAGCGACAATTGGGAGCGAAGTACAGTGGCCGAGAACTTAACCTCAACTCACACAAAAACCACTCAAAACTAGCAAGGTCCTGTCACGGTCGCCAAAATGTTGAGACAAGGGCTTTTCTTTGAATACAATTTAAAGTCGGACGGTGCTAGTTTATGAAAATCTTTAATGAGTGCGGGTAAATTCACTGCACTTGACTTCCTCGTGCGAAGGTTACAATAAGAGTACAAAAATTTCATATTTTTCCATTTCTTTCTTCTCTCTTTCTTGCGGTCAAGTTGGCAGCATCACATTTCTTATCGATTTACGATAACTGTCAGGAATCGGCGCAAGATTTAAAATACAAAGTAATTAATGACAACGGCAATTGGGTTGTGACCCAACAAATGAATTTGGTGAATTTTCCAAGTAAAATACTTTTTTTCGTCGTTTACAAAGTATTCATAATTGTCATTAATGCCAATTTGTATTTTATATTTCTATAGTTTTAATGAAGTGGGTAGTGTCTTTAGTGTCTAAAGTGTCTAAAGTGTCTTTAGTTTGACTGCTTAACCAAGCTGAAGTTTTGATTGATAGTTATTTTTCTTCGTTTATTTTCTCTAACTCATCATGTTTTAATATTTTAGGATTAAATATTCCTACTCTTGTTAATTGTAAACTCATTTGTAAGTCCTCAATGTATTCTAGAAATATATTTAGGGAGTATCTAAAAATGTGCAAAGCATCTTCCTCTTCTTCATCTCTTACGAGTTTATTTATATCTTTGGATTGTTCGTTTATTATTTGAATTATGTCATTAAATTCTTTGTTTTTAATTATTTTTCCCTGTAAGTTTTTTAGTTTATCTTCCAACTCCATTTTATCATCTTCAATTAATGTTCCAAATAGATATTTTTATGCTATCCCTTTAAAGTTAATTAATCCTCGTTTTTGTCTTTGTGACGCAGTAATTCTCTAGATTTTATGTTTTAATTGTTTCAATGTTAAAGCAATGTCCGGTACGTTTTTAAATTGGTTTTCGTACTTTATAAATCTTGATATATTTCAAATATTTTAGTTTGATTTATTTTTATCATATGGTGCTCATAATTTTGAGGTATTTTTATAGTCCCTATGTCCAGAAGTAAATAACAGTTGTTTGAGGTAATGGGAGTAATGCTAATTTGTTGAGCTGTTATCAATGGTATTTTCGTCCATGTCACTATCATGATCAATTACAGTATCAGAGTCAGTACTGTCAGCCTCCCTAGAATGATGAGAGAGATTATGCATTTTTAGCTTTTTTGAATATTCGTTTCTTGCCAGTGCTTTTCATCTTTTTGTTCGCTCCTAACGCTCCTGTATTTTTGAATGGGTTTACTAATTTAGCTTTACGTTTCATTTCTTTTTCAACTTTAGTGTGTTCCAAATCTACTTCATGTTCCTCGCGGTTTTTCCGTATGTTTTCCGCCATGTCCGTCTGTCTGTATGTCCGTCT
The DNA here is from genome assembly GCA_037075285.1 of Drosophila lutescens. Classification (NCBI taxonomy): domain Eukaryota; kingdom Metazoa; phylum Arthropoda; class Insecta; order Diptera; family Drosophilidae; genus Drosophila; species Drosophila lutescens. Next base: position 3,573 of record JBAMCF010001217.1, on the reverse strand, counting down.
GTATGAACGCTGAGATCTCGGAAACTACAAAAGCTAGAAAGTTCAGATTACCCACGCATATTCTGGGGCTTCCTACGCAGCGCAAGTTTGTTTCAGCCAAGGGCCACTCCCCCTCTAACGCCCACAATCGCCTTAAACGATTTTAAAAGGTGTCTGGTTCCCACACCTTTAAATATTTTGGAAAAGTAAAACTGCAGTTTTGTTGTGTTTATCAATACCTATCGAAATGTAGAAAAAAACTTTCAAATCGGACCATTCGTTAAAAAGTTATGCGTGAACAAAGTTTAATATTGGGTAGTCAAAGAAGTCCTGCGGTTTTTTTATTATATTATTTTTTTCTTTTGTTACATCGAGCTTTTAAGGGACTCAAGGGACTCAGCTTCTTCAAATGGTTTATACCGGCTTGATGACTTAAGCCAAGCTCTTGACCGATACTACGGCTACTACTATGCCGGTTTTATCGCAATTTTCTACGACAGGCCTTCCTTCTTTGACCACCTCTGCACCAGAACGAAAACGTTGAAACCATCGTTGTGCACAACTGCACAAATTTTATTGGCGGCTTGAGATGCATTTTTGCCTTTATCGTAGTAGTACTGTAAAATATGCCGTATTTTCTCTTTATTTTGCTCCATGATTGCGACGCTATAACTCCCGAACGACTTAAAAGAGAAGACAATCAATCAAACACGTGTTAGCGTGTGAAATGAGCTTTCCAAAAAGGTATATTATGCCCAGATGCGACGAATAAAACAAGAACTACGCGCTTTCAGCGCCAACTAGCGAAAATACCGCAAGACTTTTTTGACAACCTAATATCTCCATCTCCCTCGCACTCCCTTTAGCTGAGTAACGGAGCACCCGACTAAAGCGTTCTTTCTTGTTCTGCTTGGTTTTATGCCATAAAGAAATATTTCGGCAGGTGTTTCATGATTATAAACGTATGTCGCTTTTTCTTCAGCGTATGTAAGTGTATTGATAATTCTAAGCTTTTCAATAATTGTTTTATGCTTTCTAGCTTTTTGTCGGCTATACCATTCTTGCTAGTTGTAATTTCAATATTCTCTGGTTTTGGTTTCAATAATATAAATGAATTTTGAATGAATGTCGATGCATGTTAAAAATTTACATTGGTCAATAAAGTAATAGTCTATAACATATTTATCGCGAATATTTTTTCTGGAGTTTTTTCAAAAGAAATAGTAACTTTTCTGTGCTCTGCTTTGCATAAATTACAAATTCCACATTTATTAATATTGTTTTAAATAAGTTTTTGTCCGTCTGGGAAATAGTATTTCGTTTTAAAATCGTCCTAAGTTTTTTGTATACCTTGATGTATTGTCTTTTCATGTATTTCTAATATCTTCTCGTGAAAGTTTGCAAATGTGGGCAAGTTGGGAAGTATAACTGAAGTTTTCATTAAATTAGTTCCCGTATTTGGTTTAATTATTATACCCGTTACTCGTAGAGTAAAAAAGTATGTAACAGGGAGAAGGAAGCGTTCCCGACCCTCTAAAGTATATATATTCTTGATCAGGATCACTAGCCGAGTCGATATAGCCATGTCCGTCTGTCCGTCTGTCTATCTGTCCGTCTGTCAATCTGTATGAACGCTGAGATCTCGGAAACTACAAAAGCTAGAAAGTTGGGATTACCCACACATATTCTTGGGCTTCCTACGCAGCGCAACTTTGTTTCATCGAGGTGCCACGCCCCCCCTAACGCCCACAATCGCCATAAACGATTTTAAAATGTGTCTGGCGGCCACATCTTTAAAGATTTTAAAAATATGTAAATGCTATTTTATAGTGTTTATTGATACCTATCAAAATGTAGAAGACTTTTTTCAAATCGGACCATTCATTAAAAAGTTATGCGCAATCAAAGTTACATATATCTCCATCTCCCTCGCACTGCTAGCTGAGTGACGGGTATCAGATAGTCGGGACACGAACCCGACTATAGCGTTCTCTCTTGTTTTTATATAGGCTCGTTGAAAAATAGCAAAGTCTTCGTCATTATTAATGTACATAACAAAATTGTGTCCACATATAAATTTCATAATTATGTCTTTTGCCAAAGTTTCAGTCATATCACTGTAAATTATTTTATTAATAGTTTAATTTAAGTAGTGAGTAAGTTCGTTAGTGTCTTGCTTTCGTTTTTCAAATATAAGTTGGTGATTAAAAACGTTAACTGGTGGTTCGGTAATTTGTATGCAGTCACCGTTATCTTTTGTGTCTTCATTTTGAAATACTTCTTCAATTTTTTTATCTTTAGTTTCCTTCTTTGTAATCCTTGACAAAGCATTTGCTACGTAATTCTCTTTTCCTTTAATGTACTTTATTTCATAATCAAACTATCTAAGTTTTATTTTCCAACGTTGTAATTTCATATTAGGTTCCTTTATGTTATGTAACCAAACAAGCGGTTTATGGTCAGAGCATATTTTAAAACTTCTTCCAAAGAGATAGGGGAAATACTTAGGGCGCAATACTTACCCATACAATAGCTTGTTATAAGTGTTAACTATCTTCGATCCATATATTATAATTATCCCGTTAATGAGTAAAACATATATCTTTCTTAGTTGAACTCGATTTATTGAATGCTTAAGTCTAAGCAAAATATAAATGTTCAAGCGCATTAGCGCGGCTAAAAACGACGGCGACGCCGGCAGCGGCGCAGCCAGTGCTTATGTATTTCAAATGCACCCAGAGAGAGAGAGCGTGGTATGCATAGTATGTGTATGCACTCAGCCCATGGGAATATGCTGACACTAGCGGTTCCCATAAGTTGGGTTCTGAGTAGCATAAGTATTTTGTTTGCACAATTCTGGCATTGGTACAGTAAGTACCTGCTATAATGATACATGCATACTACAAGCTAATAATTCTTTTTCAATAGCTGCATAATTAAACTCATGTTCGTTTAATGTTCTACTGGCAAAACAAATGGGTTTGCCTTCTTGGGATAGTACTGCATCTAATGCATAATTACTTGCATCTGTGGTTAAATCGAACTTCTTTTCAAAATCTGGATAAATGAGAATTGGATCGTCACTTATTGAAGTTTTTAATTTTAATTTTTAAAAGTCCTGCGGTATTTTTATTATATTATTTTTTTCTTTTATTACATCGAGCTTTTAAGTGACTCAAAGCTTCTTCAAATGGTTTATAACGGCTTGATGACTTACGCCAAGCTCTTGACCGATGGTACGGCTACTACTATGTCAGTTTTATCGCAATTTTCTGCGACAGGCCTTCCTTCTTTGACCACCTCTGCACCAGAACGAAAACGTTGAAACCATCGTTGTGCGGTGGAAATGGAAACTGTATCGTGTCCATAAACTGCACAAATTTTATTGGCGGCTTGAGATGCATTTTTGCCTTTATCGTAGTAGTACTGTAAAATATGCCGTATTTTCTCTTTATTTTGCTCCATGATTGCGACGCTATAACTCACGAACGACTTAAAAGAAAAGACAATCAATCAAACACGTGTTAGCGCGTGAAATGAATGAAAGAACTACGTGCTTTCAGCGCCAACTAGCGAAAATACCGCAAGACTTTT